>VXAX01004367.1:0-36712 GCA_013399835.1 Leptocoma aspasia
AGGGCAAAGGCTGAGGCCAGGGCTGTCGGATTTCAGCCTTTTTCTTGCCGAGAGTTGTGGTAACTAGGAAGGGTTTCACAAACCTTTTACTCCATTGTCAGTCTCATATGAAGGGTGAGACAATACAGATGTTACAATTCACACCATCAGAATCAGAAGCCAACTCTTTCCTAATTACAGAACACTATAAGGGTTTCTTGGCTCATCAGCTTTTGCCACACCATGCTGTAGATGCCTTAAAGACCATCATCTAAAAGTACCCCTCGTGGGTGCTGTTACAATGCATCTTTTATAATTCTGTTTCTCCAAAATATCCTTCAGTACAAATACAAATAAATGTTCTGGGACTAAAGAAGTGTCATTCTATTTCTGTTCTCCCAAGTTCTGCTGCAAATATAGGCTGACAAGTTAACAGAAGCATTTCTAAACAGTTGTAAGAAATCAGCCATCTGATTCAAGAATTCTGTTCCTTGGTTAAGTTACTATTCAGCTATTGAAAACGTGATTTTCCCACCTGTGAGATGACAAAATTGTATGAAAATAGTATTAATATTTATGTTCCCTATAGGAAAGGCTTTCAAAGCATGTTCATAAAGTGGAAAATAAAAGCAGCAGTTTATCCGAAACTTTCTGGTCTTTTGCAAATTTAATATTTATCAGCCTTGCTGCTAGAATTTGTTGGTTAAGAGCAAGTAATCATATTTTATAGAAGTTATTAATACAGGTGAACTTTTATATCATTTGAATGGTCTCTTATTATGTGGATCAGTTAATTTCAACTACAGTTCATACTGTTATGAATATTTATTCCAAAATTGCCCACAGGTGGGAAGAAGTATGTTTACTGGGTCTGATTGAAATGTTTCATGATAGCAATGCTTATATCCTACATAAAGATCATTCAACAGAATGTGTGTGCATGTAAACTCATACCAGAGGTACCAGTAAAAATTGTATCGATATGAAAATACAGTGAACTTTTTTTCTTTCATAAGAGTCTCATTTCTAATTAATCATGTTGCCTTATGAATAGAATCCAGTATCTTAGTTAACTTGAAGTCATTAGAAGTAGCTGATGGAAAATTAAATGTTTTGGTTGAAACAATTTCTTAAATCCTTATGCATGGAATTGCTTTCCTTGTACAGTGGCCTGCCAATACTTCCTGCTTTGCTGATATATGATCCAAAATTGTTATATCCAAATGTCTAACTGCTAAGAGTGCATGGCCTGCACTCTAATGGTCTGCATTTACCCATTGAGAGCATGCAAAAAAGGACAAAATTTTTTCTTCACATTCTCGTAACAGCAACTGTCAGCCCAGGATACTTTTATTATTACTGATACTCTTACATTAGTTTCCAGTTCAAGAGAGGAAAATCCTTTAGGCAAGAAGCATAGGCCCAGTGCAAGAACTGACTCTTCAGGCAGAACAAGCATAAGATAATAAAATACTTGGACATTGGAATTCAAGCATACCTAACAAAAGCTGCTCAAAAGCAGTGACAGGTACTTCTGTGCAAAGCCTGACACTACTTTTTCCTTTTTGCATGTTGAAAAAGCCCACCATGACTGCACAAGGCAGAAAAATCCCAGCCCTTTGCTTACAGGCTCCATGCACAGAATTGAGTACAGTAAAGAAATTTCAGGATGGGAAGTCCTGAAAGTGATAAAATTATATTGCATTTCTTTCAGAAGATTGATCTGGGAGGGAGGAGTGATGGAGTGTGTGTCTCTCACTTTGGGATGGAAAAAGTGAGAGATTTGGGTTTGATTTTTTTTATGACGGGTGTCAGTAGAGATGCTCTGATACCTTACTGGAAAAACAACCTGCCCTTTCTTTATCTGGATTACTAAAGTTATTCTTATTTAACTTGTAATGTGCATTATTGACAGCAATGAAGATAAGGGTCACTTGTGTTTATGGACATTAAAGAGAAAGTCCATGGCTAATCAAGGAACTAGGATTTGCAAAAATGGTCTCTGAAATATTAATTTGTCCAGCAGTTCTTTGGGCTCTCTGGATTTGTGCCATGGACAACAACAGACTCAGTGACGAAGTGGTGGATGTTGTTTTCATAAAGAACTCATTTTTACTGCTGTGACTTGGCACCATCCTGTGGCCACTTTGAGTTTTCTCAACCAAAGTAAAAATTTACATAGATAAACGTTTGCAATTAATTAATTTAAACTTAGAAATATTTCCATCTATTTTAGAAGGAGAAGGTACATACCTTAATTGTATCTGTTCACTAAATACTGAATACATTGTCTGTCAATTGTCTTTTTACACCAAATCTGAGCTTGTTTAATTGAGGTTTTACTCATGTTCTTTAAGCCAGGTTTTTTTAAGTTACAGAAGACATTTTCAGTTCTTCATCTTGGTCCAACCCTTACCAATAGCATACAAAAATTAGTATCTTATTATAGACAACTGTTCTCTTCCTCACTACAAGAGCTTTGGAAATTATTTGAGGAATTAAACAGGTAAGTACTTTCTGTTTTATGTCAGAAATCCCAAAAGATGTTGGGAACAATTATGTTGTTCACATAGTTCGATCCAAACAGGGAGTGTGTATCTCAGAACCTGAGTTAGTCAGCTATTCCTTTTGCACAGTTTCAGGGGCAAAATCAGAAGATAGATATGTGTAATTTGTATTTTGATATGTTTGCATACGGTGTTTAGGTAGACAGAAGAAAGCTATACCAAACATTAATGTTTAAGAGGCCCAGAGGTGGAATCTCACATTCAGGTTGTACAGAAACACATCTTTATGTTTGCCAAAGAATTGCTGTGATTTCTTTCAGAGTGAAATAATGAGAAACAGCAGTGCAATTTATAGGAATGCATTTTTGCTATTTTTTAAAAATATATGTACATCTAGAGTACTTTCAATAATGAAAAACAGCCATCATATTTTTGAGTACAACAATGGTAAATTTGATTCTGTCATTTTTATGATAAAATATATTGTTTCAGTTGAAATATTGTATAGACTTATATATATATACACAAGTTACATACAAATTACATTACGAATTTTTTAATTGAAGTAAAAAATAAACTACACATTTTGCAATAAATTGTACAACTCTGTTTCTAAAAAGGCTGCAATAAAATAGAATACAGTTTGTCAGATTCCTCAGGCTGAGGTAATGCCCACTTCTTCTTTACATATTGAATGTCTATCTCTCCAGATTCTTTGGCCAGCACGATGCCTAACAATCCATTTGCTTTTTCTGGCTCTCCCAGCAGAGTCATAGTTACAACCCTGAAATCAAAAGAACAGGGGAGTGTTTTTTAATTGAGGCAAAATAAATAGAAATTGGTGCTTTGAAACATGTTTGTATCAGGTTACTTACAGTCAACTAAATTATTCTTCTTATCTGCTCAAGTCCCAGCACGTTCTTTAGCTTTTCACCAGTTGCAACCATTTAATATAAATATAACATGCAATTCTTTCCCCATGCATTTCATCATCAATTTCTAATCATGGTTTAAATTATTTCACGCTTGTAAAAATGAACAACGTTTGATGGCATTTTCCAGTACCATGTAATAAATTTTAAAATTGTAGTATTTTTTCCAAAAACTAGCAGTGTGTTGCTACAGTTTACAAGGATACAAGGAAAAATTTTAGCTAGAGGAATATTCAGCAAGGCTAACTTAGCCTAGGGAAGGCAGTCAAAATTTAGGTCACTGTAGTTTGTTTCCATACCTTCAGTAATTCACAAAATAGAGTTAGAAAAGCAAATTCTAATGACCATTTAAAGTCAAGCAAAAAAACCCCCACGCAACAATATTAATATTTTGTTAAAAAGAGAGCACTTACTTCTCTGATGGGATAGTCTGCTTTGCCACAGGCAACAAATCATTTTCCAGAAGATCCCAAATGTAAATATTGGATGATGCATCCAGGGCGAAGAACACAGCAGGTCTTGTCAGAGCCCACTGCAGGGCAATAATTGGCTGGCCCTTTGTGCTGTCATTCCACTGCATGAGGGGATACTCTGATGTCATCTGGTGCAATCTAATACTTCCATCTGAACAGCCAACCTACACCATAGATAAAAAGAAATTACCTTCTGGAACAAAAAAAATTAAGCAAGATATAGAAAGGGGTGTTTAGGTACATGGCTTACTGGTGGACTTGGCAGTGATAGGTTAAGGACTTGATGATCTTGGGGGTCTTTGCCAACCCAAATGATCCTATTATTCTATGATTTTTTTTGTCACCCTTCATGGCAGATTTGAATTAGTGAGGTAAATCAACTATCACATCTAGTTAAATACATAAAATCAGAAATACTCTCTCAGTAAGTAATTAAAAAATGAAACCTCTGTTAAAACGTTTTCATACCAAAAATAGCGGCTTTCCAAAAGGGAAGAAATCAATTGCAGTGATGTTTATTGATCTCAGTCTGCTTTCCTGGGGCCTGAATAGCTTTGGAACAACTTTTAAATTATGTCTTGTACCATGGCCTACCAGACCCTACAAACAACATAAAGAAAATTAATTAAACAAAACAAAAGTTGCATTATTGGTATTACAGGAAAAAGTTAAATAATTCATGAGCTGATACTTAAAAAGATCCTCACCAGCTAACAGCTGTTAAAGCTAACAACCTTTAATAATATAGCCTTAAATTATAAATTTTATATACAGTCTACTGGTGAAATTCCAATTAAATGAGACAGCTTCCAAACAAAAAAATTAACAATGAGATTAATTCCAGCATGATACTCACAAAGTTTGTTCCAACAATGAAGTGATTGGGATTAGAAGACAGAAATTTAATAGTCAGTGTCTGTGGCATTCTCTGGCTAATATCCTTTGGGAAAAGGCTGAGGAACATGGCAAAGGCAAAAGATGACATTAACACAGGGAATTGTCTCCTAAAGCTGTGCAAGTACATACAGAAACTCTTGATCTAAAATGTCTATGACTAGATCTAGGAAGAAATGTGTATTAAAAAAACACCACAAACAGAAAATAATGTTAAATATATCTTATGTAACAGCAAATTAGTAAAGTATAGGAAAAATTAGCTTTGTGAGATAACATATGTAAAATTGAAATGACCCAGTTTTCTTACCTGTTACTCAATTCCATAGTAGAGCTATGTACTAATTTCACTTTCCCTCCAGGAACTAAACCTAGAATTAGAAAAAATTATTTTTTGAACTGATTTAAGCACTTTGCATTAAAAAAGTGCAATCAGTAAATTAAATTATAAGGTAATAAGTAAAAGGATATTTCATTATTAGTTTACTGCAGATACAGCCTTTGACATATAAGAATCTTATATAATTTAGAACTATTTGCTTCAGAATTTGAATCTGAAGAGTTACAGTCTTTGACAGAAATAGAAACATAGTTACATGTTTCTTTTTCAGCACTCTGTAAGACCCAATTCTAGAAATGGTTAAAATGCACATTTATGTTACTTGGCTCTTTGACAATGAATTACAGTGATGAGATAGTGCAATAATTCATCCATAAAGTTGGTCTATGTTACTTGTTAGCAGAGAAAAACATAAATAAATCCTTCAAAGACAAGAATTTTTTAAAAAGAAAAAAAAAATTACTGCTGGTTGCAGTAAAAATGTGTCAACACATGACCACAGCTTTAAAATGTACCTCTCCACAGAGATAATACCCAGCTTTAGCAGCTTAATACAGCCTGACATTGCACATGAGCTTATAGACACTGATCAAAAATTCTAGTTTGCTGGCATTACTTCATTGTTTATTTATGTATTTTCAAATGTAAAAATATTTTAGTCACAGCCTTTTCCAGTTAGGTAAGCATGTAAGTGTAAATTTGTTTCAAGAACAAAGAATGTAATTTTCTCCATTTACATAACTCTAAAAGGGCTGAATGGACTTGGTGCTTCAGTGTTTTCACAGAAAATTTTTCTCATGCTAAATTAAGTATCTTACCTAAAAAAGAGCTTTCAGGACAATTCTCAAAATGGAGACACAGGCAACAACAAAATCACTATAACAGGTTTGGTTAAAACTGTTACTAAAGTACAAAGAGGAGGACCAAAGAGATAAAATCACACATTCTTTGAAAAGAAAAAGCTGTTGACAACACAGAAAACTGCTCTGACTTTGTAAGAAATGTGGCCGTCTAGTGGCAATTACCAATACAGAAATTGCAGGTGAGATTTAGATAGCAGTGAAAATCATTCTAATACCAAACCAATAACCCCAAACATCAGCTATGAACTATTCAGAATGAACCTTTCCCTCAGTAATTTTGCCTTCTTCTAAACTACTTCTTGCCATCACTGACTCTTCCTCTCTCTTTTAACTTCATAGTCTCAAAACTGGAGCATTTTATTCTACCTCCAACAGTAGTACAGTACTCACCCAAGTCAGTTTGTGAGCCAGCTAAATCCACTTTTTGCAATTCAACAACTACCTGAAAAGTCAATATTTAACATTAATAAACAATCAATATTTACCAGACTTCAAAGTTTTTTAACAAGTTGTAATAGTAAGTAATAACTCTAAAGGACTGTTTGGAGAGGCAGGTCTAACATTACAATGATTTCAGGTAGATTCTCTATTCCCTGTCAATGTCTGCAATTCTAAAAATAGTTTCACATGCCTGCTGGATGTTCCCTGATAGAATGCAGAATATGAAAACCTACATTCTACACTTAATTGCCAGTTGGTATCTTGTTGGTTTGGACAGTCACAAAAAAACCCACCCTAAACAAGGAATTGTAGCACGTTTCCTGTGCTTTCCTATACATGAATAAAATGAACTATACATGAAATAAAAAGGGTAGATCATTTGGCCTGAATCTTGCTTTAGTTGCTACTAAAGTTACTAAAGTAACTAAAGTTAAGGCTTTAAGGAACTTAATTACTGACATAGAGGTGAAATGCTTTTATCCCTTATTATTCACAGGTTCAGCAGCTAGGCCAAAGCTGCATCAGGTAAAAAACCAGTGAAAACTCGTGATAGAAGAGTTGTCAGGACTGTAATTAAGAGCAGCAGACCTGGTGCTTTCCCAGCCATCATATTTTAGACATGGAAATCTTATCCACTGATTTTCACTTTTTATCTCTTTAACATTTGTTATATACAAATTAGGTATTTAATTTCTCCCCTACATTCAGTATAATCTCTGACACCACTGTGATTTTAAAATTAAAGTAGGTGGGTGAAAGATGACTGAGGACTATTAATTGACTACTGAAAATATGTGAACATATTTTTATGAAGCAAAACAATTGATTGACTTTTTTTATGAATTCATGTATCTGTTAATACTTTTGCCTAAAGATAACACTAGGGAGTCAGATCAAAACTTTTAAGGAGAATTCCAACAGAATGGTTAGTGCTGCTGTACTTTTCAGGGAGGCAATTCTCATCCGAAATTCTGAATTTCAGTTCTTGTATTTGAAGTATTTTATTACACATTATACTCTCTCTTTTCATACATACTCACCCACATATTGAGGATTCCATTTTCATCCATTGAAGCTATCTGAAATGGAGGGCCTGACATTTCTATGGAAGGAATGGCAACAATTTACATTCATACACTGACCTTCCTCCTGAATAATAGCAAAGGATTTGAAACATTTCCTACATTAATACATCCTCTGAAACTTCTACAATCTTCTCAGCTGCATAAGAAGGGAAAGTGCACTAATTCTACCAAAGGAAAAAAAAGCATGAAACTTTCTTTAGTGACAGGGTGGTCAAATATTGGAGCAGGCTTCCTAGAGAGGTGGTCAATGTCCCAGGCCCGTCAGTGTTCAGGAGGCATTTGCACAATGCCCTTAACACAGTTTAACTTGGTCAGCCCCAAATTCATCAGGCAGTTGGACTGGATGGTCCTTGTAGGTCCCTTCCAACTCAAACAGTCTGTTCTATATCTCTGCCTATTCCAGTATGGCAGCTTGTCCTACCAGAAAGGCAGATGATCTCAGTCTGCATATTTTTTAAAATGTTTGGATTCTGCGTGGACTTTGGAAGGGAACATAAAGTGAAACAGATGGAATCATGTAAAACCTGCAATACGCAGCACATTTCTTCAAACCACTATGGATTTCGAAGTACAAATCTGCAATGGAAGTGATAATGTCTTCCCTAGCACACTGTCTGAGAATTTGAGGATGTGAGGATTAGAGTTTCTTTGCAAAGATTGGTCATAAAAAGAACAGGCAAAAGGCACAGGAAAAACCACCAATTACAGCCACACATTTTATGTGCTTTCAGATATAAGCAAGTTGCTCCACTGACTCAGACAGGGATTTTTTTTGGACAGGGATTAATTTTGGGATTATAGAAGCACTAAGACTCTTTAAAACACAGTTTTTGAGTGATAACTTCTTTTATCATGGAAATTTGGTCTAGAAAGCAGACTTTATAACAAGCACACAACAACATCTGATGGGAAGCTGCACTGAATGAACATTACATAAAAATGAGAGCAGAAAACAAATATGAATGTTCATGCAATTGATACCACAAACAACGAAAGAGGCAGACTGGGATTATAAACTGGACTTTGGCTATGATATATTTGTTTCACTAGATACCTAAAGAAAGACTCAGATGTATTGATGCTTAGAAGAGCAGTTTACATACCCTCCTGATAAGAGAAGCTTGAGAGCCCATAACTGTGGTCACTGTTGAGAGAAGTTGAGACAGGTTCCACTGCCAGTATAGGAGAGGTGTGGTTTACTGAGCTCAGAATGCCATCTGTAAATGAGGATAATGAAAGTTAAACATAGTACTTTCCACAAAAAACAACCACAAAATCTTAATCATTTTCCAGCTTATGGGAGAATTATGATTACAAAGAAAGAATGCAAATAATGAACTTTGCACAAGTCTCAAATACAATACTGCAAACTGTTAAATTAACAGTTTATGCTAAATTATGCTAAATTAACATGCTACTGGATAAATCAGTGTTTCAATATTTCTATTCACTTCTTATTTGCCAAATGACTGATGCACCATTTATGCCACTGTACCAGACATTTCTTTAAAATCTACCATTTCAGGGTTAGCATGGAAAGAATTATTTCAAGCTCCATAAACAACAGGGGTAGAAATAAATCACTGTTTACTATAAAAGAAGACAAAATAGAAGAAAAACTACTCTTAGTGAAAAGTATCCTGAAAAATCCTGAAACAAAGTATTCACCACAAGAAAATATGTATTTACCCTTTAATAACATTTTAAGGCTAATGTGTGTTTAGAGTAATTTCTATGTGAGTTCTTTGTCAGATGCTCAAGATTTCTGGACTTGCCCTGTGCACTGAACTTAATCTCATTTAAGACTGAAGGCATTAAAGCTTCCTAAGTATCCAGCATTAAACCTGCCTGCTTACATAAGCAACTACATGAAACTGTACACATCCTTTTGACTACCAGTGTGCAACACAAGACCAAGCATCTTTGACCTACTAAAAAAATTAGAAGTCTATCTAAAACCAACTACTGTTTACTTTTACATGGCTGCTGCAATTAGAAACACTTGTGAAGAAAAGAGGATTTTGTAAATGTGTGTAGTGGGGTGTTTTAGAAAAATAACAGTACCACAGCCAAAGTTAAATCAGAAAATCATAGCATGGTTTGGACTGGAAGGGATATTAAAGATCATCTCGTTCCACCCCCCAGCTGTGGGCAGGGACACCTTCTGCTGGACCAGGTTGCTCAGAGCCCCATCCAGCCTGGCCTAGAACACTTCCAGGGATGGGGCATCCACAACTTCTGTGGGCAACCTGTGCCAGGGCCTCACCACTCCCACAGGAAAAAATGTCTTCCCAATAACTGACCTAAACCTACACTCCTAATAAAATTATTTACAAAACTATTGCTATATGTTATTCTTCACTCTAGGATATCTTGCATGAACATTACAGAAATATCAATACTTAGGTGACAATTTCACTGTGCACAAAGTGACTGACCAGGATGCACAGATGCTCACCTGTGGAAAATGTGGGAACTCTCAATGTCCACTCAGTTTCACTGATCATCATACAAGGGTGCATTCTTGAGTCTTCTCGAAGATCCCACACCAACAATGAACCATCTACTGTTCCAGCAAAAACTAACGTTGCTTTACTGGGACTAAAGCAGCAACATATCACCTGTAAAACAGTAAAAACATGCAAGGGGGATATTATGATAAAGATCAATGGTTTGATAAGCCTGAAATAGGTTTGTGAGCATGAAAACCAAGAAAATACAGATTACATGTGTTTATGGCAGAAAGGAAATCTATTTTAAAAGGGAAGTAGGATACAAGACCTTCAGTAGGCCTTCCCGTTTCAAAACAGTTGTTGTGTAATCTGCATCTACTGTCACAAAGCTGAAAGAGGTGACTCAACCGTATGGGAATGATGAGTAGAGAGAAGTCCTAACATCATCTGAACCAGATGTTTTACTTCCATTAATTCTTCAACCATGAAATAGAGTCAAAATTAAACAATCAAAACAACCAACAAAGCACCATGACCATTACTACAATCTGGCTCTGAAGCACAGACTAGAATGAGAACAGTCTTTGCTCACTAGGCTCAAATGTGGTTCTCAGAAGATAGAAGAAGGCATATTTTGCAGCAAGACAAAAAGACCCCAAGTAAAAATAAAATCTTTAAATAAAGTCTTGTGATTGATGGACAAATATACAATGTTATTAAAACATACCTCTGAATCACATATTAAAATTTTCTGAGGACTGGACGGCTGCCAGATGTTCCAGACACATATAAGGCTCTTTCTGCTCAGCAAATCCGCATATGTCTTTTCAGGTAATCCATGAACAGAAAGTAGTGTCTGCCTCTGAATTTGAGAGACATACAAGCAGGGTATTTTTCGGCCTAAACCATTAAAAAAAAAGCCAAGAAAGAAAAGCAATAAATGAAAAAGCATATTCACTGCAGATAAAAAGGCATACTCAGCTGCTATAGCAACAAACAAACAAAGATGCAATTATGAAGAATATTTCTGTTAACACTGTGTTGCTTTTGAAGCTATACAATAAAAAAGGAGGGACTAGAGAAGAAATTCAAAATACTAGAAGTAGAAAGCAAAAAGGAAGACAGATGGGAAATTAATAGAATAATTATTCTGGGCGTAAGCAAGCCAATCTGATCTGATGTCAGTATATATACTGAAAATTAAACTGAGTCTCAAACAGGAAACAGCACAGGCCAGGCTTTTTTGCTTTCATCTCCACCTAACATGTTCATGTTAGATGACATAGGGTTCTGTGTTATAATAGGCCTTCCTAACATAATTACAGATGCTCTATTTTTTATTTTTCATCTGAACAGCTACTGTTTATATAGAGAAGATATAATTGCTTTTCAGATCAATCAGGCTACACTGTCCCTGTTGAATAACCTGCCTTTATTTGTAACTTTGGCCCTACTGTCAGCATAAAGAGTCCAAACAAAATTACACCCCTTGGGATGGCCCTTCAACAACAGGAACAAGAAATTACACACATCATATTAATTGCTGGCTTTATTTCTGGTAGGAATAGATGGAATATATTTCTTGTAAGATGCTCTGATGTTCCCTATGTGAAACCAATCTGCACAGAGTTTCAGCAAGATTAGTGCAATTAAAAGGAAAGTGGGGTTTACATCATCTGTATATCCTGATATGTGCTGTTTGCAAGGTAATGACAAAGAACATGGCACTTTGCATAAGAAAGAAGAGATCACTCTGTACACTAAAAGGTGTAGAATAAAGTTCCCTTACCATAGAGGAATTGCTGGTTAGTATTTAACTGGAAACAGCTATCACTAATAGACAGACTGGTTTGTCGAGATCTTAGTTTCCTGGGTTGTGTTGCAACTTGATCTTCCTCTAGCAAAACAGCAATCACCTTTCAAACATAATTACATTTATAGAAATAAAAGGGTCATCTTATCTTCCAGCTTTGCTATTTGTAACTTTCTAAAGTTATGTGGATTAACTTCATAACACTTTATCAACAGTCTTGTTAATTTTGTAACTTTGCAAATACAGCTTTACAGATATAGAAGTTGCACAGCTCTGATTCCATTCCTTTGCAGAGAGTTTATTCTCTTTGATAACAAGTATTGTTTAAGTAATTAATTTAAATTAGTCAGAACAAGAACTG
The DNA here is from genome assembly GCA_013399835.1 of Leptocoma aspasia. Classification (NCBI taxonomy): domain Eukaryota; kingdom Metazoa; phylum Chordata; class Aves; order Passeriformes; family Nectariniidae; genus Leptocoma; species Leptocoma aspasia. The sequence continues at coordinate 12,142 of VXAX01004367.1, forward strand.
TAAGTGATCTATCACACTGTATATTTATGCACACAGCTCATATGGGATATTAAGTATATAAGTGTACCTGGCAAGCAGACCGGAGAAAATTTGCTAATCTTTGTGAATCAATTTTAGGTGTTGGAGCTCCATTCACCGATGTGTCCTGGCTGTTTATGGGACCTATGAAAAACAGAAAGACAAAAAAAAAACCAAAAAAAATCTAAACCTGAGGCTTCAAAAGGGAATCAGTTAAGAAAAGTGTAAGGACAATTTAATTTTTAAGCAAGAGGAGAGTGGCAGGAATCAACTTATCTTCAGTAGAAATAATAGCATTGATGGACAAGATCTGTTGGAGACTCATTTTTGCTGCCAACAGAAACATTAAGCCAGAAGGAAAAATTATTTCTGCCATAGACAGAGTGCCTATGTCAGCTTGCTGTCGATGCAGCCTGCCACTCTATAGATTCTCACAAGTAATGGATACCAAAGAAAGTTTACATGACATGCACTCATCCATGACTGAGTAAGATTAAAATGTTCTTCACCTCCAGATACAAGAGCACTTTCTCCTGGATGCTGTGTCCATTTCTCCAGTGTCTCAACTTCCTCAGTCTGAACGTCGCTATCAAGATTGTCCTCATTACACTGAACATATGCCTAAAGTAGAAAGATAAAATTATCAATATATGGGGTGACACAGCTAAGATTGACAGCACATAACTGAACAGAACTTAGTAATTTTAAAACTGAAATTTAAAGCTCAGCCTCTTGTTTGTGAATTCAGACCTGAGCATACTGACACACTGTCACACTATTTCATGCATGCACATTTCACTATATTTCACACCAGAGTGCTAAATAATATTGCAAAAATACAGAATGTCTTCCATGGTATGTAAACACCAATCCCAGCATATCTGGGGACACTGAGCCACAGACAGGCAAAAAGCCCTTTAGTAAATGGGGAAGGAAAATGAGACAGTCCTCTTCCAATACAGAAAGGAAATGGCCTGTCTGGCCAAAAGTTTCGAGATCAATGCTTTATAGTAATTGTGGCTTAGAAGTGAATCTGATTAATTTATTACTTTATGTCCTGGTAGCTTTAGCAACTTTATTTTTTAAGGAAAGTTCTTTTCCAGAAGGAAAATCAGCCCTTTGAGGGTTTAAATATTACTATGTATGTGTTACGCACCTGCTTAGTATTCATTTTACCAAAATTCCTGATATACATGTCGTACTCATTGACGGGGGGCAAATCCAGTAATGAAAAACTAACTGAGAAATCCAGGTCAATTAGTGGGAGAAGTTCTGAACTCCGTTTTCTTCAGGATGAATTACAAGAGAGAAACACAAAAATGGTTAAGACCAAACATTTGGTTTTCATAAAGAAAGACAACCTGATTTTGTATCTAATAATCCTTTAATCTATGGGAATTAAAGTTGTACTGAAATTAATTAGCAGATAAAAATGTATCAATAGAAATACAGACTATTGTTACAAGTTTTCACTTAATGTTACATTGAAATAATGATCAAATTTGAAAATGCAGTACTAATTGCAAATGGCAAACTCAACATGCTTTATTCCTAAAGCCAAACTATCAGAAACTCAGCAGATCATCTTGCCTAAGTATTTCAAAGCTGTCCTGTGAGGTAACAGATGAATGTCTCTTCCTTCTATAGCTAGGTCAGTGGCTAATTCTCCTAAATTCATTTCATTAACTCACATCACTCATATGTGTACATGCTTTATAAAGATCTTCTATGATGTCCTAGCTTTGTTACACATAAGCAGGAAAAGACTGACAGTCTTTGTCACAATTCACACAACTATCAATATACTTTAATGCCATAAAGCTGTTAAGATATTTCATTTCTAGAGTGAACTGCTTGAATTACACAAAGATGTCTGCCTACAAGTCAATTCCAGGCTCTTGCTGTAGTACAGTCTTTGATAATTAGACAATTTTTGCAGTCTCCCTTTCTCTCTCTTACACTTGCAGGTTTTTTAAATGTACTTAAAAGTGATACATAAATACAATTATGGATCTATAGCAATTCCATATCTAAACACTCTTGCAGATGCATATTCTAGTTACAGCTTCTTGTTGAGGCAAGATGGTATTTGAAAAGGGAAAAGACTAGAGTAACAAGAGCTAGAATTTAATCAGTATTTTAAAGTGAATTTTTCTTTATGCATAAGGACAATTTTCTCATCTCCTTTTTGTTACTTGGTGACATCTATTGCATATTCTTACCCACATTTTACTTTAACTTGTGCTTCCTACTGTATCATCTCTTCACAAACATGGGCACAGATTGCTGAGATATAACTCAAACATATGAAACTTGCTTACTAGTTACAAATCTTAATGATACATGCAGACAAATCCTTAAAATAAACTAATAAGCTTGTATTTATAATTTGCAACTCCCAAGTGCCACAACTTATTTACAGGATGCCTTCAGTCTATTTACTGGTAGTAATGTATTATCACAACATTGAATTCCACAGCCCCTTCCTCTTCCCATGAAAATCCTCATTATCCTCACAGGCTGTGTATGCTGTTAGCATGCACACAGAGTTATAAACAGTCATAATCAGTCATGGTACATAATCAGCAGAGGCTGACAAACATTTCAGAAGGCAGTTCTCCAGAGATGCCTTTATGAGTTTCTTAATCTGTCTCTACAGTCTAGAAAGGAAGCCCAGATAACAAATTTGTGTAAAATTTGAGCATAGAATTTTAGGCAATGTGAATTAAATAACTTAGACAATAAAATCTCCCTTATGTGAAAATTAGTGACTGATGTGCAGCCATGAAAACAGTGGAATCTGGTATTAACAATAACATTTAACAATCTTGCTTTATGCATCCAAACATTGTAAAAGAAAATTGGAGATATATACAGTGCTTCAGACAAATCTGGAGCTCTTGGCAAGTTCCACAAAAAGCAGGCATCAATTTGTTTCTTTAAAATACAGAGATGCCTCAGGTATCTCAAATCTAGATCAATTTTAGATCAGTAATAATATGTTTTTATAGCAATCAATGTTATCCCTGGAAGGGAATGTGCTATATATTCCCACGTATGTACCATATATTCTTGATTATTTCGGTAAGTTACAGTTCTGCAGAGACCTGATGGTAGCTAAAAGACTTGCTCTTTACTACTTTAAGTCAATATCTAATTAAATGACTGAAGCATTACACAAAGAAATTACAATCCTGGCAACACGTTCTGTAATAAAATGACGCACATAAACTGATATATAGATACATTTCTCTTATAAAATGACATGTAGCAATACCCATAAATTATATATACTTAAGAACTAATTACTGCCAGTTAATAAAATATTTGATTCCATAAGACTCAAGTTTATAAAGTTCACATATTTCAAATATAATGAAAAAAACTGCATGTCACATAGCGAGCTGCCATTTTTTGTGGATTATTTAAAACACACTTACTTCTGCTTACTGGCCATACTTCGGCTGCTTTGTCTTTGGTTTGCCATTTGGAAATCCATGAATATTCCACAAAAAGAGCTCCTGACAGAAGAATCTTGCCTTTCTGTGATATTATAAAACACAGTGTTACAGTTCACACTTAAAAGTGCAAGAAAATGTTACGCAGTAAGTCTAAAAAGCAGCAGATTTGTTACAACACAGCTACTAAAAGTTCCTGGTTCACATGTTACACAAAGTGCTCTATCACCATTTTCAGTACAATGAGTTTAACATAAGTAATGGGCCAGCATATGGCCTTACAATGGTTCTTTATAAATCAACTCAAAATAATTGACCATTGTAATTTTTACTTTAGAAGACTGATGCAGAAAGTATCTCTTTCTTCCTCTTGCCATTAGCAGGTGCCTTGCTCCCCTGTGTACAGTAAAACGCTCTGTGATCAATTCTAAAAATTGCATTATGGTCACACAGACTTCACCATGTGCACACTACACCTCTGAGTAAGAACTCAGGTAGAGGAGAACCTCATAAACACAGGCTTAACTAATGTCCTTAGATGAATAAGGAAAACATTGGAAAGTGTTCCTTGGAAAGCCACAGTTAACAGACTAACTACAACAACTGATGTCATGTCTATCTTACTCCTTTTCCTGGCTAGGTTGTAGCTAATTGACCTTAAGATCCAACTTCCAGTCAGGACTAATGGTGCTTCACTTCCTCAAAGGATGACTGCCTTTTTAGGCAATACTTGTAAAATGCTTTTTAACTTATAAAAATAATTGCCAGACTGATCAACCAACATTTTAAGCAAACAAGATCAAAAGTTAATCAAAAAAAGAATGTGTCGTGTAATTAAGAATAAACCACCGAGTGCTACAACTCTGAAATTTAGAAATCTTTATTGATTCTGTATTGTTCATTAGAAAAATAATAATTGCATAGATCTTCTGCAAGAAGAAATTCACATTACAGTGAATGCTGCAATGACCATTAACTGAAGATCTATTGACAGAATCAGAGACTCTTTTAGGCTTGAAAAGACCTTTAAGAGATACTGTAAAGACTTACAGAAACTCCATGCTATTCTTCCATGACTGTGCTAACTCTGAACCAGACTAAAAAGCTATTTAATATTCTTTTGTACAATGATTCTATGTGGTTGCTCATTTCAGTGCAGACTGCAAAGGAGAACCACAATTGTACTTAAATAAGCAGCTCTGGCACTCACAGGTGTCAGATCAACTGAATGCCAGACATTTCAGAAAGAGCCTGCATTTATAAGTTATAAAGTGCTATATATTTGAGTAGTGTTGATATTTTTCTTGCCTACCCTCCAGAACAGTTGCTTCAACTTTGCTTAAAAGAAAAGGGTGAATTTAATGCCAGCGGAAGCCCCAGACTGTTCCAGCACTCCTCAAGTTTTCAAAATCCAGACTCTCATATGCTCCTCTTACCCAAAATAAGATGTATTAAATGTCAGTCTGTACCTTTTATATTTCACAATCTAAATGATTAGTAATGCCTATGAATCATTTAGTAATGTGGACATTACAGTGCTTACCACAAATCTACATGATTCATCCAGAGAACCGGATTTTGGTCGTCAGGCAGACTTTTAGAAAAAGTGGCCAGCTGACTTGTAAGTTGTATGTGTTACTCATACATTTAATAAAAAAAGGGTGGTATCTAGTCACATACCCATGACTGGTTCCTTTTTTTCATTTTCCAGTTTCTTTGGAAATGGAGTAAAAATTCTATCATTTTCTGCATTAATTGCTCTTTGAATTTCTTCTATTTCTGATGTTCTGGAAAATGGAACCTCTCTTAGGTTTTCTTCTGCATCTCCTACTCCACCACTTTTGTCTTCATCATCTTCAAAATCATCTTCATAGACCTTTGAAAGTAACAGAATTTCCAATACTTGGTAAACACAGACTATAGATGCACTTTTCAAGATCTTTTACAGAAATTATAAAATGTCAAAATAAAAACCTCATACAGATAGCTATAAATCCTCTGACTGAAAGGCATTCTAAAACAACTGATGGAAAGAAAATGGCATCTCTTGATTGTGCAGTAATTTTAATCAAGAGAAGATAATCTCAGTGTTGTTCTACAGTGCCCAAAATAGTCTTTTTATTAAATATCCTAAAGCAGATACTATATGTTTAGGTGAATTATGTGTTTTTTTAAAGAAATAAAATAATAGTGTTGAGTGGCATAAATGCTTCAGGGATGTATTAAATCATGTATTTGACAGTTTTAATTCAAGCTGTCCTTTAATGGCAGGCTCACATTTACTAAACTGCCACAATCTCTGTCTATGCCTAAGGGTCATCCTTTAACAAATTCTCCAAACTAAGACAATTTACGTCATGCTAAAATAATCACCTAACACATATGATATGAACAAGTCTTAAATGTGCTTATTTCTCTTCACTGAATGGTAAAGGGCTACTGCAGTGACCAGCTCAACAGTGGAAATCATCACTCCTGACACAAGTGGGGATGAATTCTACCCTCACTGAATGAAGATGATTCTACTTCACCTCACAATGAAAGCACATCCCACACATCCTTGTATCTTAATAACTTTAAAGTAGATAAAAAAGAGCTAAAAATAAGGAATTCAATTAAACAAATTAGTGAAGTGAATGCTGTGTGTCAATACCTTTTTCCTATGATATTTTTTCTTCATAGGAAGTAATTTAAATAATTGAAATCCACAAAGGCCAAGAAAACATTTTGTAAACACTTCAACTAAAAAAAACAAAAGTTGGTTCCCAATCTCTGATAAAAACTAACTAAATACATAGCAGAGAGTTTCTACATAACATTTTAATTACTCACTATCTACTGTTAGCCAAATTAAGGTCACTGTCACCAAAAATAACTAAAAGCCATGTAACATCCTGCTTATTTCTGTGAACAAAGTTATTCTTTATTTTGATACTTAAGAATTACTTCAGACAACTGTATACTTTTACTTACTTCAAAGTCATCTTCATAATTCAGTGAAAAATCCTCAAGTCCTGTGTCTGGATTAGAGATGTGTGTATCTTTCATTTCCTAAATGAGAAAAATAAATGAAACTGTTAAATAAGCTCCCCCCCCAAAAAATCTCTTATTTGCCAAATCTTAGCATACAATAGATTAATAGCTGCTGTTCTCAGATATTTCTACATTTTCAAGCAGACATATAGCATATAGTTTATACAGATAAATAAAATTGTATTATCCAGTGATAATTACTGAATTAAATGAATGGTACAGGAAGAAAAGCAGAACTCAACCTTATCTTGAGACGACCAACTGTTTTTCTACCAGTATTTTTATTGGAAAATACATAAAAACTGCTGTTTTGCCTACAATTTCATTGATGATGCTAACAACAAAATAAGATTGCCCTACCCTTTTGAGGACCAGACAAAATTATCCTTATACCTAAGTAATACTGGGGGACTCAATCTGTTAATAAAATAGTGCAAATACTGAAATCAGAGGAAAGCAGAGACATGGATATAACAGGAGAACAAGACAATTTTTATATGTAAATAATTTTGCTAACATTTAATCCTCTACTTTATTTACATGGAATAAGATTTATGGTATCACTGCAACAACTTCAACTACATTTCCTTTCTCTAGATTATTAACTTGATTAAAATAATGCCATTTATTTATGGGAAATTTCCTGTTTTCAATGTTTGCAGTGCTTTATTAACAGACTGAATCCCCCAGTATAACTTAGGTTGTGAGAAAGTTCTCTGATTTCTTCCACCTGCAAGGTTGCAGGTACTCAGCAGTAACTAATTCATAGAGTTTAATTCATATAATTTAAAAAAAAAGCCTTATTTCATTTAGTCAGACGCCTTTAGTAATACACTCAACAAAGTGAGTCTTTATTAGCTATTAGGCTGCTTTGTAGTTTTTATTAGCTATGATCATCTCAGAAAATGCCTACAGAGCTGTCAGCTTTATTAATAACACAGATGCATCTGGTACACATATGGTTTTTACACACTATAACCCCTGTCACTAGTTGTCTGGGTTCCTATTTCAAAGAATTTATAGAAAAAATCTATATATTGTAAATACAAAGCAGGATTAGGAGGTCATGCTGGAATATCTTGAAGGCTGTGGCATTTGGAGCAACAAATATAAAAAAAAAAATCAACAGCATAGAATGCAAACCCCTGGAATTTAAGTCTCCCTGTTGAGTCAGGTCCTAAGTAGGAATTCTGCCCTCCTGGGTTCCCTCCTATTGCCAATGAAGACTGAGAAGATAATGGAAAAGGAGACCAAATATAAGAGGACTGAACTGCGTATTTCTCTTCACAAACCACAAATGAAATCTAGGTCCTCACCACAGAAATTCAAACTTAAAGATGAGCTGAATCAATCAGTGGAAAATATCACAAAACTTTTTAAAATTTTTATGGTAGAGTTAGGCTGTATCTGCACAGACTGTTCCAAATAAACCCAAGTCTATACAACTTCAGACTTGCTGAAAATTTAGTTCTGTCTGCACCTGTCCATTTAAAAATATTAAAATAAATAATTTCAAAATAGAAAAATCATTTCTTCTTCCTTAGTTTTACCTCTTGTCTTGTGTCCATGTCCTCTGTTTCAATGAGTTTTCCTTTATCTTTTACAGTCCTATTCAAAAAGAGAACAACAATTTTATTGGTTAACTCATAAGAAAGCAGTTCTGTTTCAGTTTTGTTTTCTGGGGATTTTGTTTGTTTTATTAAAATAAAAAAAAGGCTTTTTCCTGAAAAGGAAAAAATAGTTGGAAATTTCCAATTAACTGAAATATTTGTATAAGTATTTTTATAATCTCTATGATACAAAAGGATAATGAAACAACCAAGTGATTAACCAGCAAAGAATTTAGAAACTTTGTCCAAATTTAACACCTATAATTGCATCAAAAGGCAAGAAAAAGTAGTGAGAAAAACTAATTCATAACCCCACACATTTATTACTTGTATTAATATCTGCAGCAAACCAGAGATCAAGATCAGGTTGGTGCAATATGCTCAAGAGCTATAAATCAAAGACTGATTTCAAACCTGTTTTTTCATTCAGGGGTCTTATTTATGAGGACAATACAATCAGGGTCAGAGAGCAGGAGTAAATCAACACAAGCTTTGCTCCTCAATAATCTATTTGATTATTTTATATGTAGAGAGTAAGTAGACAGTATCAGACTTCAAGAAGATAATATTTCTACTTCTGATGTATTTGTATATACTGCTGTTGGGATTGACAAACAACAAATTTTAACTTAAATGTGTTGTTGTTTCTCAACAACAACAAAAAATTAAAATTTGGCTGGATCCTGTCATAACAAATTGGAGTGATTCAATATTAACAGTGCTTGAAGGTGAACTAGGGTTTCAGGACACCTCACTAAACCATATTGCCTTCCCTGCCACTCAGGAATGGCTAAACTCTTCTTTCCCAGCTATGCACAAACAATGACTCAGCCACAGCCCCAGCAGCAACAGCTTCTACACACTGCCTGAATAATCAGCAGTGCTGACACAGCTGAGTGATGCTGCCAGGTAGCATCCCAACATGTGTATTCTGAAATATTTCATTTCTCAGTCTTGCACAGGATCACACTTCCACAAATTCACTTCAGCCAAAGGGGTCTGTCCCATGCTTAACATGAATAATACTCAGCCAACACTGGTAGTGACTTCACTGCCAGCGTCCCCAGAAGCAAACAACCCAGACTTGTATTGAGCCAGGAAGCTAAATTAGGGTTTAAGAGTGAGAATTGCAGCCAACAATGTACCCAGAGAATTAGACTTCAGAAAGGTGTGTAAGAATTTCACAAGGGTCAAGAATTAAAGAATTCAGAGTACTAGGATATAGAGGAAACTTCTCAAAGATTTATATTTCCTAGTAATAAAACTTAGAAATATAAACCCAAAATTTAACTGATCCTACTGAGGGTATCTGGAACTTTTCCTTTCATATTCAACTGAAGACTTGCTATATATATAAATATAATGTTTTAGATACCATCTAGGATAGGAACTGATTATTGATACTCAAATTAAACTGAACAACAAAATAGAGTCCTATGTAGTTCATCATGAAACTTTTCTGTGTCTACATGACTACATTGTAAATTTCCAAGTGGTAAAATACAGCATTTCTGTCTCCAAAACTAAGTGCCCAGATTAATATATAGGTAGTTTAGAAGGACTGAAAAATATCTCTTGCTACCTTGATGAAGAAAAATAATTAAAGGAATACAAATACATACCTTTTTATCTGAATCATCTTAGAGGCAACACACAGATTTTTTTGTAATTGCTGTACTATTGGGTCTATGAAAAAAAATTATATTATCCCCAGATATGTGAGATTAAGAATTTATGCTTATTGATTTGGTGGAAACTGAGTCTTAGTAGACACCATCTAGTATATAATTATTTTAAATCTCTGAATTTACCTTACAAGCTGATGGCTCATTTCTTCTGGAATCCTTTCCTCCTTTTTGTATTCACTGTTCTGTGGAAGAAGGCACAATATTTATGAGTCAAAAATGCTGGGAGGGTATATGTATATAAACCTGAATTAGTAATATTCTCATCAAACAGTAAAAAAGGTTGCTAATTAATTGTTTCAATTACAGACTATTTTTTATTTCAGTCATTGCTTGTAAGATGCTCTGAAAAACTGGCAGGGCTTAAGGGCTAAACTTAGAAGGCTGTGGCCAGCCTGTTCCAAAAACTGAGACTTCAACAGTATGTGCTACAATTCACACAAACTGGATGGAGGGACAGAGAACAGCCTCAGGCACTTTTAATCCCCAGTAGAGAGACTTGCATCTTAAATTCTGTATTATGAAGGTTTGCTTAAGTTTGGAAATGTATTCAATAGGTTGTTTAAGATAAAGGTCTTTGTCTTTATCCAGAAACAGAAAACAAAATATAACTCTGGGACAGAAGCATCAGTGTGTGTGTTCTCCAACAGCTACCTGAGTAAGTTTTCAAGGAAGTCAAACATTAAGCAAGCCCCTGATAGACTTCTGTTGTCTGCTGCGGTCAGTCAGTCACAGAAATCACTCATGGAGGGCCCCTACTCTGAAAATTACTCATATTGTCACTAGAAAATATATTTCTGAAGTTTTATTTCAGAAGCTTGTACACCATCACTCTTTAGGCAGCAGAAGAAACTACCTACCTACCATCTCAACTTTTGCATGTCCCATAAAATTTATTTGATTTTAAAAGTTACAAATTACTGAAGATTCCTTCTCTCGGTCTTGTTGAATAAATACTTATAAAAATCAGTAGAAAATGACAAATTATTGATTAAGTCTCTAGGATATAACATCATACTCCACATTAGAAACATAAAAGATGTTCTTTGGCTTCAGAAGTAGAGGCAAACCCCACAAATATAAAGGGTCTATATTCACATGCCTACTTATGACTTGGATAGCTGTGCTCCTTTCATAGACAACATAAAAGTAGCTTCTATTAAAATCTTTTTTGCTATAAAGGCAGCCAATAAACTTTAATGGACCTCAAGCCTTATGACATCTCCACTTCAAACTGTTTGCAAAAATTTCAAAAGCCATAGCAAGAAAGAATTTTATGAATAAAAGATGTTTCTAACATAAAGGCTTTTTTTTTTTTTGGTTTAAATTTAATGGAAGAAATCAATTCTGAATTAGCATACTTAAATGCAGATGTACTGTTTTCATCTACCACGTTAGCCTCAAATTTCAGAAAATGTTGACTAAAATCCTAGCATTTTTATCATTCCCCTACTGACAATATACTAATAATGAAAGTAGTTGATAAGATAATGTTTTAACAAAACCTACCCTTTGATCATATTTCTTTCTTTCATTTTCTCTACTTTTTACTTTCTCATTAGCTTCTGCTGCTGGCTCTTCTCTGTCTCCATGGGAAGATTTTTCTTTAGATCTCTTTGATTTATGTTTTCCTTCCTCTTCCTTTCCATAATGTTTATGACTTTTCTCTTTAGAAAGCCTCTCTTTTTCTATCCCAACAGAATGTTCTTTTTTTTCTCTGTGTTTTCTTTCTCTCTCTTTATCCAACTCTCGATGTTTCTCTAACTTGTGTACACGTTCACCTTCTTCAACTTTGTAGGCTAAAACTTTTTCAATTTTCTTTCTTAAATCATTATCCTGCAAAGAGGAAAATAATATTAAACAGTTAAAAAGTTTTCCAAGACTGTTCTATCTTCACAAACCTATCCATATTTGACCATTAAAATGATTGAATTTTAAGTACTTAATCTTTCTGCTAATTAATCTTCCAGACATTTTTTTTATTTCCAATGATAACAAGATTAAAATTGTGACTGCACTTGAGATTCTGGTGTTTCTTCTAGGACACGGCACACTTTGCTACAGAAAATTCTTTGAATTATATGTTCTTCACACAAAAAATTAATTCTTTTCTACTAGGTGGTCTGAAGTAGGATGTACACTCATCAATTACCTTTGTAACAAAGGCATAAACAACAGATGGAAACTTTTGATGTAGCTGTACAAAAATAAAGCATTTTTTGCTATGAAAATTTTATTTCACTTTACTTAAAAAAAGAGAACAAAATATATCCTTAAAATCAGGTAGCTGAGATACATTTTGTTTGTGTTTTGTACACTTGTTTGTACACATCACCTTACTATCTATGCATCTCTTGGGCTTCTTGGGAAATACAGTCTGATCCAGTTTCTTCATTATTCTACAATTTTATCTTATTCTGTTATGGAAACACTTCACAAACTTCCTTTACCTTCTGTGCTTTGTGTCGTCTTTCTTGCTCTTCAATTCTTGCTTTCTCCTCCTCTAGAAAACAGATGTATAAATTAGGGAACAGATTTTATAATATTCAAACTCTGGACATAATTAACTCTAGCATGTAGAAAATAGTATTTTAGCAATGTATTTTCTCTAATATAAGAGCTTTCTAAAAAGGAATTCTGTTGAAATTCTCTCTTCAAAGCTGGTTACTCCTTCTTCTCTCCTAATGAATCTCTCCAGTCTTGTGTAATGGTAAGAGTAAAGACACATGCTATTGATTTCAGCAATTACCCTGCAAGTGAATGGATCACTCAGGAGACAGTGTCTAGGCACTGATCAACAAAACCAGTGACATCCATCCTCTCTTCAGAGGAAGGGAAACAGGCATCAACTTTTTTTAAAAGCATCAAAATAAAACTAGGTTAAAGAAACATTCCATAAATACACATGCCAGTAGGTAGTCACACCTGCCTGTTTTATCCTCTCTGCACAGATGGGGTATGGTTTCAGAGTATTCCTAAGTAAATATCAAATGTTTCCAAGTACAACAGCAGCCCAAAGTTACTTACCCAAACGATACCTGATTTCTCTTCCTCTGTGATGTTCTGTATCTCTTCCTTCAAATGATTTCAGATAATTTTGTGGATCTATTTGCTTTACCTCATATGTCTTGTGCTTTTTGTCTCGCTCTCTATCAGTCTCCCTGTCTTTATGTTTTAGTACACTGTATCTCTCCTCCAAACGTGATTCTTGAACCTTATCTTTGTGTCTCTCTCGGTCTTCTCTCTGGTGTTCTTTTTCCCTTTCTCTCTCTCTCCTTTTATCCCTGTCCCTTTCACTGGATTTAAACCTCTCTCTCTCTCTTGTTCTCTCCTTGCTCTTCTCTCTGTCTCTGTGTTCATGTCTGTTAGGGTCTACATCATGAACAGTCCTCTCTCTCTGCAGTTTCTTCTCTCTGTGCTTTTGGTCTTCATTTTGACTATCTGGTAGTGATGCCTGAAATAAAATTTTAAAATCTATCATTATAATTCGGCAATTTATTTTGATAAGAGGCTATTCATGTGAAAAAAAGAAAACTACTGGATTACTAAATATATATTTAATTTCCCAAACCATATTAAAATGCTGATATAGTCCTAGGCTTACTTTGTAAATACTAACATTACGTCTATGCTTATTGAAAAAAATCTAATAAATTGAATAATAATAACACATATTGGAAAGCAGCTTTTAAAAAATACAATACAAACCTAATATAAATATCAGTGATGTAACTGACTGCAGCCTAAATGCCTATTTGACCAGGGGATAATGTAATTAACCAGTTTAAAAACACAGGACAAACATGATAGATGATGATAATAAATACAATAGGTAATATACATTTTAGGAAAGTGAATAATATATATAAAGCAGAGCTGTCACTTGGATTTGGGTGACCAGCAAATCAGACCCCATTGACTGCTATGTGATTACTGTAGCAATGCATTATTTCCATTTACCTAATTTAGAAATTTGTAGGGTAATCTTACGTGGCTCATGTAGCTAGAAAGAGCTGAGTGGGACCAGCCTCTGGGTAACCTCGGACTGGAGAGATTCCAGAACAGTCAGCTGTGACAAGGACCTCAGCAGCTTCACATTAAAGCCCTGTATCATTTATATTCAATGATGCAGATTTAAAGTGTCTGGTGCACCAGGAAGTGTTAAAGAGCTACTGCAGATCCCACAAGGCAGAGTGGCTTGTAGAACAAAGAGTCAACTCTTTATGCTTAGACCACCAATAAATTCTAGTGCTGTAAGGCAGTTTAACATCAAGACTAGCAGAAATAAAAGAAATCTACCTTTAAATGTCTCCTAAGTTCTTCTGCTTTCCAAGTATCTTCTTTGGTTCTTTTCTAGAACAGAAAATGCAGAAAAGACTGAGTAACCAATGTGCAGAGAGAAGTAAACAATTTAACAATGAATCATATTTCTAAGGAAAGGATCAAGGTATACATGGCAAGTCTCAATGAAAGCATCATGCAAACAGGAATTTGATTTTTCTCTAACACCTATTTACAGTAAATCTCACCTGACTGGACCTGGAAGAAACCTGAAGCTCAGACTACATGTGTAAGTTGACTGCACCTGAAATATTTGTATGTAGCACTGAAAGTAAAAAGCAAAAAGATAATGAAACTAATCAAAGTACACATGATTGTTTCACTAGAGTGCTCCCTAATAAAATAGGTTCTATTTCTTCATCCGCATTTGCAGAGCTCCTCCACTTGGCTGCTTGGCTGCCGTTACAAAGACTAAACAAAAATTCATATTGTTTGACATCGCTAAGGGAAAGGAGGAATTTTAATCTATTAAATATTTTAACTAGTTCATTGGAGGACGATGACCATATCCAAAGTGACATGATCAGACTATCCTTATTCTCAAATTTAGACTTGGCCAAAGGTACTGAAGATTAACAAAATAATCACTGATATATATTGTAATGATGAGCTGCACTGGTGAAAGAAAATAAACACATGGTGCCCATTTTTTTGGGGAGGCAGTATTTTAACAGTATATATATATTTTAAATTATTCTACATGAAAAAAATCTTGTATTTTCAAATTTGATTTTAGAGAACATTGTAGTGGACTGGTAAACTTCTAAAATCAATGAGAAGTCCCAAGAATGCAGTGTCTGTAACAAACAGAAAGTGCCCTTTCACTTTTATTTTCTTCTGATACTTAAAAAAGGCAAAAAAACCAAAATAATGCAAATATTTACTACTGTAGAAAGTCAGACGAGAAAGTAAAAACAAAGCTTGTAATTTTCTTAAGTCAAGCTTTAACAAAGCCTAAGAAACTCAACAGAACTTGTATGAATTTAACCTGGAAGGAGGGATATGGATGGAAGAGAGCAGAATGCTGTATTATAGTCCCAAATAGTAACCTATTTAAAATCAAGTTTTGGTTTTAGACTATATTTAGGTAATATCAGCAAACAAAGAAAGAATGCTAATGATTTAAATAACATAAAATCAGCATAACCAACAGACAACATCAGATAAGGCAGCTTCAGATTTATTTCAAAGCTGAGGCAAAAAGGACACAGCAAACACTCACAGGTGGTTCTCTGGCACCCAATAACACACATATGTCAGTTTTCTGGGGTCTGCAGTTTTCACCCCCCCCACCACAACCAGAAACTGTTGCTTTTGTGTATGATAATTTTCCACTTATATCTCTGTTTTTGCAGAAGTATAATAAATAAACAGGAAAAATTAGGTATTTTATAAAGGATTGAGACCTCTGTCCCTCTCTAAGTAAATGTTCACACAATAATGTTTCAAACAAACTTTCAAAGGATTTCTTGAACGTTCTCACCTGTCTGCTAATTTAGAAGTACTTATAAACTCCTTTAAATCCAGATTAAGATTAGTTATTTAAATGACACTGGGGTTTACCTTAATTCATCCACCTAAGAGCATTCAGCTCACATGAAATGCCACAGATTTACTGAACTCAAAAAGTGCTATGAACGATTTTACCAGTTAAGAATCTGTTTTTTTAATCTAAAGAAAAAGCAGTCCATGGAAAAAGAAACCTTATTGCTTTAGAAAAACTTTGAAAGAGATTAACAGCGGTTTCTTCACTCACAATTAGAAATATAAGAGGTTTTCAGGACAAGAAGTCAGTTAAATGTGATTCTAAAGAACAAGAAACAGAAGAACAGTCAAGTCAAAATTCGTCTTTAATTTTTAAGCCAGAGAAGAGTACTTTATTTTTTGCATGTAAACATTTATCTTTCTTATTTCCAATATGAGCTGCCAATTTGAGAGCCCTCAAATAGGTAAGAGCACGACTGATAGAAGCAGCAAAAGGAGGGTTCCTTACTCAGTGTGTCTGTTCCTGACGCTGCCTCTGGCTCTTTGGCACTCTCACACCGACACACCTGAGATATTTTAGATCAAAGTTTAACTTTTCCATCACAACTCACTAACTCACTGCTTTGGCACGTCTACTTTCTCAAGTGAAAACGTCACACAGTAATTGATGTTAGCACGCTCACGTGGTTTTGTTTCCTTTATTCCGGAGCTCTACAAATAATTTAACACCTTAATGCAAAAGTTACGTGTGCTCCCGAAGAACTAAAGCCCGACAATTAGCGCTTACAGAAGCATCAATTATTAAGCACACTTTTATCCCGAATGTGAAACAAGAGGTATTTCCGTACCCAGCTATCGGCTCCTGCGGGAGGAGGCGCGCTTGGCACAACCTCACCCTCCGCCGGCGGGGTCAGGATTTCCCCCCGCGCCGACAAAACAAAGCCACCCGAGCGGCCCCAGCAGAGCCGCGAGCGCTCTCGGGGGCAGCAGACGAGACTCCGGCGCCGTCCCCCGCCCCTGCCCCGCTCTCCCGGCCGCCGCCCCTCACCTTGTCCCCCTCCATGGGGCCGGGAAGCCGCGCCGCCGCCGCGGGCCGGGATCGGGATCGGGCGCTGCGTGCGGGCCCGCCCCGGCAACCAGGGGCGGCAGCCGCTCGCCGAGCGATGGATGCGCCGGCGCCGCCTGAGGGCGGCATGGCCGCGGGAAGGGCGTCCCGCTCCGGGCTGCCCGAGCGGCCGGGACAGGGGAGTCCTGGGCTGCAGCAGGGCAGGGGGGTGATCCTGCTCCTCTCCTCAGCCCTACTGAGGAACATCTGGGGTCTGTGTGCGGTTCTGGGTTCCTCAGTACGAGAGAGACAAGGAGATCCTGGAGCGGGTCCGGCGGAGGGCAAGGAAGGAGATGAAGGAGCATTTTTGCTTTGAGAAAAGGCTGAGGGAGCTGGCTCTGTTCGGCCTCAAGAAGAGACAAGTGACAGGGAACCCCGTTAACGTGTATAGATACCTATGGGAGGGTGCCAAGAGGATGGACCAGGCTCTGCTCGGTGGTGCCAACCACCAGGAGAGGAGGCAATGGGCAGAAACTGATGCACAGAAGCTCCACCTGAACATGAGGAAGAACTTCTTTACTGTGCAGGTGACCGTGCACTGGAACAGATTGCCCAGAGAAGCTGTGGAGTCTCCCTCACTGGAGGTATTCCAGAACCACGTGAACACAATCCTGTGCCGGGTGCTCTGGGATGGCCCTGCTTGAGCAGGGAGGTTGGACCAGGTGACCCATTGGTCATATCTTAATTTCAATACCTGTAGTACATGAATCACTTCTTTGCTGAAAAGAGGTAAGTAAATGAATTGTGGTGGAAAGACCAGATGACCCACTGTGCTCCCTTCCAGCCTGACCCAGTCTGTGATTCTGAGTTGGTTTCCAGCTGGGTTTCTGCAGGTGAGGGCTCGGACCCTGTGAGCTGGGGATGGGGGACACATCCCACAGCCCTCAAGCACTGCTGTTCTCCTCTCAGCACTGACCTATTCTAAGTGAAGTGTATCATGAAACCATCCCTCATCGTGGCTGACTCACTTTTAATAAAGTTGTGCACAATTACTGCAGGGCAAAAAACTGTACAAGGGTGCTATGCTTAATCTGCCACTTATCCAGGTGCTGGGTAGAGGTAGGAATGAAGAACAGTTATATAAATAAATTAAAATGCTAATAATCTCCCCCCTTTCTGGTGACGAGTACCAGAGCTGATTTCTGCAACAAAGCACAAGTGGCAGCTCACCAAACACACCTGGAATGAGCTCGATGGTTGCCTGCAGGAAAGGTGTGTGCTATTTCACGGCAAATATTTACAACCCATTAACACGAGCAATTTAAAAGACCAAGTGAAAATTCCTCTGGGTTCTTTTAACTTTGTTCCCTATTTTCAGAGTGTAAAAAAAAAGTTAACATGTAACTGCTACTGCTAATATTGATGATTGTAGAAACTGACTACTGGGGTCGGGGTGTTGGGGAAGTAAAGGAAGAGGCATTTTTGCATTTGAGAAACATTCTTGCCATAGTTCCTTGAGAGTTTGTGGCCGACTTCAAAGAGATAAAATTTAACCCTTACTTGGCCTTAAATAGTCAGTTGACAAGTACCTACAAACCCGTGATACCTTGCCTCATATTCATCTTTCCAGAATAAATTAAAAATGCTGTAAAAGTTTCCACTTGTCCAAACTGTGAAATATTTTCTTTTATCATGTAGCAGAAAAGTAAAACAAGCATGCAATTATGAGCAAAAAAACCCCCCATCTTGATATTTTCTTGGGAAAAACAAAAACACACAAATGAAACACACACAAAAACCCAACAAAAACAACAAGAACAACAACAACAAAAAAGCCTGAACACACCATTAAATGTAAGTATGACTTTTAAGGGCTAAATTACATCCACTAAATATAAACATCTATGGATACTAAAATATTCATAAGCCTTCTTATGGATTATTTATCTGGTTTTGGCAGAACAATAATAATTTGAAAGCACCTGGTTTGGGGAAACCTCCAGTATCAACACAGGCTGTAGGATGAGCAGATTGAGAGCAGCCCTGCCCAGAAGGATTTGGGGGTGCTGGTGGGTGAGAGGCTGGACATGAGCCAGCCATGGGCACTCAGAACCCAGAAACCACCGTGTCCTGGGCTGATCCAGAACCCCGTGGGCAGCAGGGGAGGGAGGGGATTCTGTCCCTCAGTTCTTTTCTTCTCTAGTGAGACCCCAACTGGAATATTGCATCCAACTCTGGGGTGCCCAGAAGAAGAAAGACATGGACCTCTTGTAGTGAGTCCAAAGGAGGCCACCAAGATGATGAAAGGGATGGAGCACATCTCCTACAAGGAAAGGCTGAGAGAATTGGAATTGTTCATCCTGGAGAAGAGAAGGCTTTGGGGTAATTTAATTGTGGCCTTCCAATACCTGAGGGGGGCCTGCAAGAAAGCTGGAGAGGGACTTTTAACAAGGTCATGTGGTGACAGGAGAAGGAGGAGGGCATGCAAAATTAAAAGAAAGTAAGTTTAGATTAGATTAGATATCGGGAAAAAATTCTTTACTGTGAGGGTGGTGAATCACTGGAACAGGCTGCCCAGAGAAGTTGTGGATGCCCCATCCCTGGCAGTGTTCAAGGCCAGGTTGGATGGAGCTCTGAGCAACCTGGACTAGTGGAAGATGTCCCTGCCCATGGCAAGAGAGCTGGAACTAGATGATCTTAAATGTCCCTTCCAAACCAAACTTTCCTAAAATTCCATGATTTTATATTTTCTTCACATAACAAATCAAAATGGGCATAAAAGCCATCTTGGATTAACTCAAAGAGTTCTTTAGCCATAGTGGTGACAGTGTATAAACACAGGGAACTAGGCATTTGCTTAGGAAGGGATCTCTGCAGAAATGCTGTCCTATGTATACAGACTGAAGGACAAAACAACCTTTTAACTGAATTTAATTTTTAACAACAATATAGCAAACATATATAATTAAATAAGCAATTATGACAGTAATACGAAAAACTGGATAGAAGAAGCAGCTTTGTTGCAAGTTCTGTTTCTCTTGTCTACTCTTTAGAACATACATATGTATTTACTGCAAAAAAAGTTTAAAATACTAGTTTTGGCTGCTAATATCTTTTTTTTCTTAGCCCTATGATAGTATACTAGTCAGGCATGTCTAAGACAAGAGAAAAAATACAGATGTGGGAAAGTGCCACTAGAGGGTTTGCAAAGAACTTTTCAAACCTTAAACCTACGGACTGGTGCATGAGAATACAAATCAGAATAGCACCTTTGGAATAACAATACTAAAATTTATGGATGCTTAAATGTATCCACCCTGTATTAAAATAAACTACAATGTGTCACCAGTGCTTTCATAAAATCTGTGTTAGACTCAAGTGAATACAGGCAATAAAATGACACATATCTGTTGTGCAAAGCCAGCATAAAAGGATGCCTGAGATTTTCTTTCCAAGAAAAGTGTTGTAAACAAGGGGTTTCGTAGCCCTGAGAATTTTATTACAATTTTAGCATCTACAGGTTTTTCTCTTGTCTGGCTTGGTACATATATCTCCTCCACCTGCACTGTTATCTGAAAAACAGGAAGATAAAATAGCACAGCTTTTTATATTCTGTAGTAATAAACTTTTTTTGTTTGTTTATCTTCCAATGTTCCTCTAAGCCTGTGAAGCAATATTGCATTTTTCTTTACCTCTGTGGAATGACACATCCCAGTATTATACCAAAAATTACTGGAAATATTACTCCTCAGAGGGACAACAGGACAAGACACTTCTATTATTAAGGAAAAAAAACTTTGGTTCGTTGGAGTGGTTTTTGTGGTGTTTTTTTTTTTTTTTAATGAAGAAAGGAACTTGTTATGATCTAGGCTTTGTAGGGGTTTTTTCCCCCCTTTTTTACCACTTTTTGCTGAGGCCTTTTGAAGATGAGAAGAAAATTTAAATATTTCTATCAGCAGATGTGCATAAATGACCTCCTGGAAAGTGTCCAAATACTTTTGTTAGTTCTCCAGGTTCATAAATAGAAACAGCAAAAATGTGGATTTCTGCAGTAAAGTTTGTGTCTTTAGTTTTGAACTTGTAAGAATCCAATGAGGGGAAAAAAGGAGACTATAATTATTGTGAAAACTTGTTAAGAAACACATTTTAGTGGAAACTATTTCTGTCTTCAGGAACAATAAATATTTGAGGATCTTGTCATGAGAGCGCAATTTATGCATTCAGTGAAACTGAAGCCAGCCTGGGTGATAGCAGGGATCAGACATACATAGTTTTTCTCCAGACAACAGAAGCTCAGGTATGTTAGAGTCTTTTGACTCTTCTTTGTGCTGTATATTAGATAATTTGAAGCAGGCAAAAAATACTTGTGGTCTACACTAGATAATCTGGAGCAGGTTGTAACAGCTGCATAAAATCAAACACAGAAGTGGAGAGTATTCCATCATGAGAATCTATTAGGATAAAATTTCATGTAAATTATATTTTCATTAATAATTCAATTTTTTTAAGGATGAAGTTCCACAACAAAAATTCTCAGATTTCTATTCAATAAAGGTATCTTTTCAATAGCAAAAATGTCTAGAGAGAACTATTAGACTGAAATAATGCTGTTGGGTAAAATTAGGTGTAATACCACATATTGTCCTTCAGGGAATTAACTGTTACTGAAAATGGTCATGAAGTAACAATTAAAATTGCTTCCAAAACATGTTTTCTTGTGTAAAATCCAAAGAAGTTGGGAAAATTAAGTTTTCTTTTTTACTATATACACTGAATTTTCCCAATTTTTCTCATTGTCAAAAATGATGTACAAACAAGATCTTTCAGGAAGTTATTCTGGAGAGTAGTGCTGGTAATTACTGGGAAAAAAAATCACCATGGCAATCTGATGGTGATGCAATGTAAAGATAAACATAGGATGATACTACTTTGCAATGAAAGCTATAACATTTGAAAGAGCAAAAAGGAGAAGGAAACACATATAGCTACAAATGGGTATAAAAGAATGTTGCAAACAAAAAGTATTAATTAAAATTCTAATAATGCAACAGGCCTAAAAAAGGCAGGATGTGGAAAGAATAAATGTTATCTAAATGAAATAAATATCATCAGCTGTGTAGCTGATACAGTTGATTAGAGGACACTTAAGGAGAAGACAGAGCAATCTCTGGGCCATAAGTGATTATCTTCAGGAGTTCCTGATACCTAAAAAGACTACCTTTTTAAATATTAAAAAATAGGATAAGGAAATATGTGAATGAACATTACAAAGATTCTTGAACAAATTATTAAACTCTTTATCTGCACCAAAAGATTAGAATAAACAAATAACTAGTGTTTATCTAGGACATTTTATTAAATATTTTATAATGGAATAACTAACCCTAATTTATCCCCTACCAGCAAACTTTATATATTTTAACAAGACTCTTTTGTCTCTATCACAGCAATGGCTATGCTAATTTCATACCACCCAGTTTCTTCATCAAAATATTGTGTGGGCCCAAGTCAGTTATCTACAAAAGTTCTTGGAAGTCAGTGGTAACCTCTTTATCAGAACTTCCTCTTGATGTAACAGATAAATGTTATCAAATTCATGCTACAAGATCTTACTTCTGTTTTCCTATTTGATTGGCACATAATCACCCACTTTTAGTTCTGATTAACCAAACTTCCACATCCATTAATGAATTACTCTGTGCAGAATCAGTGCTAGGCTGCCTGGTCTACAATTATATTACGTTTGTCATCCTAAATGCTACCATA
The DNA here is from genome assembly GCA_013399835.1 of Leptocoma aspasia. Classification (NCBI taxonomy): domain Eukaryota; kingdom Metazoa; phylum Chordata; class Aves; order Passeriformes; family Nectariniidae; genus Leptocoma; species Leptocoma aspasia. The sequence continues at coordinate 34,583 of VXAX01004367.1, forward strand.
AGATTAATTTTTATTTCCTGTTGTGTTTCTCCATTTTATTAAATCTGACTGTATGGGGAACTCCTCTAAATTCTATATTCAGCTCATTTTCAAAATACACGCTGGACATATATGAGAGCAGAATAATATGTAGTTTGTGGTAAAGTGTTACTTGCCAAATATCACATGAATTCAATCACTTTTTTTCTCTCATTTTGAATTTTCATTTCAATTCGTGGTACAGCTGTATTCTGACTCAGACAGTGTGAGGCCGGATAGGGAAATAAAATGGACAATGGACTCCAAGGCTGAGAACAAAAGACTTGAAAAAATGAGAGAGTATTAATAGTGTTGGTTGTAATGGAGGGAGCCAACATACAATGTGGCCATTTGTACTAGGTGTCACTGAAACTCAGGAGTGAGTGACATTAAAGTCACATTATAATGAGAGTAAGTAATTAGAAGAGGAATTCAATACATGCAAAAAATCACTCAGATTTACTGTAGTTAATTTCACTGGTGTCCAAAGGGTTCACAGCATCATACTTGATACCCTCAGTTTAAGGTCACAAGCTTTCCTAGGGTTTTATGGTGCTCTTCAGTTCCTTCACAGTTACAGCCTGTAGGTGTTTTGAGTTCTTTAGAACACCCAAAGTAAGTTATAATTTTAAAGCTTGGATTACCACCTAGTTGTAAATCACTGATTTTGTTTACATCTTTTTGTATCATTTGGTTGTTCTTAATATTCATCCTGAGTAATCTAAATACACAGGTGGGGAACATACAGTGTCAGTGGTAAAGAGGAAGTAAAGAAGAGCAGGAGTCTATGGCCAGAAATTGTTTTAGCTTAGAGTGGTCCATTGAGTCTGATGGCAGGCATGGAGGGATTTTGGAAAGATGAGAAAACAGAACACCACGTTCAGTTGTCAAAACACGGATTCTTTTTCCAATTCTGCTGTGCCACACTCAGCAAACAATTTTTCCTTTGATGCCATTGCCTTTTTCACCTTCCCTTTCTCTGGGTAATTGAGATGAGGTTACTTTCACTTCCTAAGAAAATGAAGCTTTTATAGCTTTCCTATTTGTCCACTTGTGTGTGTTTTCATAACTTTTCAGCCTATTGTCTAAAGTAATTCTCCTCTCTTCACTGCCTGCAAATATGTAGTCTCAAAGTCCTACATATTTTGTGAAAATTGGCATCTGAAAAGAGGAGAAAGGACCCTTATTCTCACTAAGTGAAAGGTTAGCTATTTAAAGAAAAAAAAAAAAAACCAAACCAACCCTAAACAAACAAAAAACCCAAACAAAAATATAAAAAAAAACCAAACTCCTGATAAATGCTGAGTTGCTGAGTTTAATCTACGAGTGTGTACCAGCAAACTGATTAGGACCTGATAGCTAAGGACAAGCAACAGCTGCCTGTTACGAAACTCGTGGCTACAATAAAGTTATTTGAAAGGTACAGAAATGATAGGAGGAATGGTGTGAGAACCAGCTGTTAAAGAGATGCAGGACACAAGCCTGTTATAAAATCAGCTTTTTCGGTTTAACAAATCCCAAGACAGTGGGTGCCACCCTCGGTACCCGTGTGTGTTAATAAGATGACAGAGGAGGCAGCTTTATGTGAGGATGTGTGAGCAAAACTTCAGGAAACACCTGTTGTAACTCAGGCGCGGAGTGACCAGCGTCTGGTTCCTCCGAGGCAGTGATCAGTCTCTTCTTTAATAATACCCATCAACAGGGAACAAAGCGAGACGCGAAGGTTGTTATCGAAGCGCCGACCAGGTAGAAACCATCCAGCCGCGTGACTGAAGAGAATGGGACGCGGCGTGGTTTGCCCATGAGGAAGCGCCCACACTCCTTGGCAGGCTCGTTCTGCTCGGCCACCCACCAAGAGCCCCTTTCCTGGCGGTGGCCCCAGAGCCGCGCTCCTCTTCCCGCAGTCCCGGGGGCCGCGCAGCGATGCCCGTGGCCCCGAGCGCAGCCGGGCAGGGGGCCCGAGCGGACGCGGGTCCCGGCGGCAGCGCGAACCCGCGCTTCCCGGGCAGGCCTGCGAGGGAGGGATGAGCGAGCGGCGGAGGGGAGGGGAAGAGGCTGCCCGGGGCGCGGGAGGCGGCGAGCAGAGGCGTTCGTGCGGCGGCCGGGCGCCAA
>VXAX01004367.1:37099-185462 GCA_013399835.1 Leptocoma aspasia
GTCGCATTTTGCGATGAGCTTCGTGCTGATCTTCCCCGTGTATGTGCTGGGCTACCTGGGGCTCAGCTTCAGCTGGGTGCTCATCGCCCTGTGCGGGCTCTTCTGGATCCGCAGGCACCGCGGCGGCAAGAACTCCCGCCTGGGCCGGGCGCTCGCCTTCCTGGAGGACGAGGAGGAGGCGGTGCGGCTCAGCGTCTCCTCCGCGGATCTGCCTGCGTGGGTGAGTGGCCAACACCCTCCGGCGCTGCCGCGAGCACCCGCGCCCGGCGGGCCGGGGCCTGTTACCTCCCCGGGACCTGCGTGACACCCAGCCCCGCCGCGGTGCCCCCCGCCCCGGCACGCGGGGCTGCGCCACAGGCCGGAGCCCCAGAGCCGGCCTGGCGGGAGGGGTGAGAGCATTGCATCTCCCGCGCCCCATGGCTGCTCGTCCCGGTTCGCCAGCCTCTTCCGAGACGGTGCAGCGGCGGGAGCGGGCGGGCAGCGTGTCCCTTCCCTCCCGTTCTCCTTCCGCCGGGGTGGCCTGTCCGTGTCCCCGCCGCCCGCTCCGCTGCGCCCGCGGCGCTGACGGCGGTGACAGTCTGAGCCTGCCGTGGCCGGGGTTCCCCTCGCAGACATAAACTTTACTGCAGGGTTCGGTTTCTGTCCCCTCAGGTGCCAGTGGCGCGCACGGCTTGGTTCTAGCGCGGTCTCGGTGCAGAACGCGGATGTCGCGGCTTGGGCCGTTCCGTACCAAGTTGAGATGAGAGGGAAATAGAATCGGGCTCTTACTGCTGTTAGGTCTTTCAGCAGAGTGTTGCCAAACGGGGGACGAACCAGAAGTGAGGTGGTGTTTCTGAGTGGTTTCAGGACTGTGACATGAGGACTAAGGTACAGGGGCCGTGGTGGCTTTATTTGTGCATTAATGTGGTGGCTTTTTAAAAAGGCATTCTCCAAATCTTCCTTGGAAGGTTTTAGGTTTTCTCCTAGGTCTTCAGAACTAATGTTACTTACTTTTTAATTTTAGCTTAAATCCAGAGTTGGATTCAAAGTTGAATACCTTTTGTTTGTGATTTCTCCTTTGGAGGATTAAATTTGTTTTTGATGCGGCTGCCAGCTGCCGGTGCATCCAGGCCTCCCTGTGCCCTGCTCTGCCCCCGCGATGCGCTGTGCTCGCTGCTCTCTTAGTGTCCGTACCCCACGTCTGGAGGGTTTCTGCTGATTCTTTTCGTGCGATTCCTTTATGGACTACTCTCTGCTCCTGACCTATAGTCACCCACGTCTCTCCTAGGGACTCTTTTTGGAGTGACTGTCCATCCAGCAGTATTAAGATGATAAGAGTCCGAGTAGCTGTTTTCATGTGATCAGATTGCAATACCTGATGTGACCTGTTCTAGCTCTACTGAGGAAATTATAAGAGAGACTGGAGTGGGTAGGTGTGAGACTGGAGTCTTTTACTCCTCTTTCATCGTATCTTTTGCCAAAGTTCTGATGGAAGATCATGATAAAAATGAGTGCAGTGTACAGGAGAGATTAAATGTTTTTACCTCTGGAAGCAGAGATGTGAGTCTCAAATAATGTAGTTAATAGCTCTTACATTACCTGCGTGTTTTGTTTGGTTTTTCCTGTAGTCACACAGCAATATAATGGAAATGTTCTGACGCTGCATTTAAAATGAATTAATTGAAGCTAGTTTTGTAGTGGAGGCTTGTATATAGTAACAATCTGCTGGTAACTAAGCCATAGATATTCAAGCTTAGTGCTATGTGTAAGTTTTAAGTCGCAATTCGTTACATTTGATAAGATGGCAATTAATTTCTGTGTGGAGTTGTCCAAATAACTAAAGATTTAGAAAGGGGCCTCCTGATTGAAGTCAGGGGCAAAAAAAAAAAATGGAGTGCTGGCTGCAAGCACCTGTATATATCCTATGGCATCGTGAGAAAGCAACTGATCAATATGCAGGGTGTCCCAAAAGTGTGACCCTCTGACACACCAGCTGGCAAATGGATGTAGATTTTTTTTTGGCTGTAGATTTTTGTTGTTTTTTCCTCCTTCTTTATCCATGTTCTTAAATTTTAAAGGTCTTGGTTATTTTTTTTTTCTGCTGATGTATTTGCTATGTTCTGGAAGCATCCTTTTTTCAAATAAAAGTAGCTTCCAGAATAAATGTAACCTGGAAAACAGAAGACTTCTGAAAACTGAAGACCCGCTTAAATCAAAACTGGTCTTCAGTGTCTGCTGTCATAGTCCTTAAGGTTTATATCAGTCTTATCTGCTTCCATAATGTGTCTTGAAAATCTGCTGTTGTTCTTCCTTCTGCATTATGTGCCTTTTCCTGGAGATTTATGAATTTCAGTCATATTTGAAATAACAGCTACTGGATGGAACTCGACATCTCTGATAGGGATGAGCTTTATCCATCTCAGTGTGAACTCCAAACTGAAGTATTTTCTGTTGGTTTCTGATTATAGAAATAAATTTTAAATTGCTTGAGTAAGACAGTGCTGTGTTTTAAATATAGGAAACTTTGTACTCTTCTGGGACTGATACTGAGGTGTAATAAACCATTTTTCAGCTAAAATGATGTGGTATCTCAAAGATTTATTTGATATCTGGTAACTTCTGTGCCCTTGATTGGAGAAGGGCTTTAGCTTTGTATGTAAGTTGTGATTCCCTTTCCCCACACCTTGTTATTGTCTGTTGCTTTAGTGGTTTACATTAAGTACTCAGTAATACTGCATTGTGTTATTTATTTTTGAGAAAGTGATTATTTCAGGAGAATGTTTTTCTGCTGGCAGTATGCTCAGTTGCAGTTTGAAAACGATACTGTTGTGCCACCACACTAGATGGAGTTTGTAATTGATAATTATTAGTTTCCTAAATTAGATTTGCTTCTTCCATGAGCAGGTGGTTATATATCAGGAATATTCTGTACTGTGCATGTAAAATGAATTAATTCAACATGAATACAAGTTGTGTCACTTAAAATGTCAACACAGAATTAACTACAAATAAGTATGCGGTGAAAAACACTGCGTTTACTGTCTTAAAAAAATAAGATCTGTACTCATAGACTTGCTAACATGTAGTTATAGCTCTGCTGTGTGTTTGAAAGTGTCATGGATTATATGGGGTAGGAGGGAGCAGAGGTGGGTGCTTTTCCAAATAATTTAGAACTAGGCAGCAGAACTTCAAATGAGAAGGAACTGGAGATCAAAATTGTCTTTAAATAGAAACATTTTAAGACATGAAAAGGTCTTTAGAAAAAGACATTTCCCCTTTATTTGCAGCATTTTTATGCATCAGATGTGTTTTGTACTGGAATGAATGTAATTTATACACAAACATGTATATAAGGAAAGTGGAAATTTAAGTATCACTACATGGGGGACCATAGGTGGGAAACCAGGACTCTTAAGTTTTTAAAGGCCAGGTATCATGTTGCCTTTTATTTTAAAAATGGTAATGGAATTTAATAATCTAAGGACTATAACAAATTTACTTTGTTCTTTCTCAGATCAGCTGGAAAAGTTAATCTAATTTTTCCATTTTAGCAGTGGTTCTTGTTGCTTAGTGCCACTTTCATAACATGCCGGCATACCATGTTCAACGTGTTTTTGGATTGGTAAAACATTGACTCCTGTTTTCTTCAACATACAGATAGAAAGCCATGCTGAATTTGTTTTTCCCAGATTAAATGTAAATTTGGCCTGGTACCAGGAGCTGTGTCTGTGTACAGTCTGTCAACAATCAGCAGGTGACCAAAACAGGAACAAATCTTAGCATTTTTAAAGCATTTATTCTGAAAACAGATTTAGACAATTTTTTTGGTAATCCTAAGAATATATTATACGAAACTGAAATACTGCATGTGATTGTAGTAAAAGCAGTGACATGCTAGAACATTAATTACAAGTCTGCTGTGCCATTTTGGGTCCTACATACTTGCTTAAGTTTCTGCTCTAGTTTGGAGTGATTTTTATGTTGCCTTTTTTTTTTTATTCCTCTTGTTTTGTTTTCTCATCTACTTAAGAAAAAGGAAAAAGTCTGCCTAAATCTAAATAGGTGTAATCACCTTTTTAATTAAACTTACTTGGAGTACTATGGTGAAGAAATCTGGTAGGTCTTCTTTCTCATGGGAAGCTGTATGAAGTTTTTGCAGATTGTGAGTATTGTGGCTCAGCACTGAACTGCTGTACCACTGCTACATCTAGAGAAAGGAGATAATGTCCAATTATATGGTTAGGGCAACAAAGACTTCGGTTTTTACTGATATTGGAAAGGCAGAGCCAGTGTTCGTGGAGGAAAAGTGGTTCAGTAGCTCTAACTGCAGGATCACACCTGTACTGAGTGACATGTGCAGAGAAGATTAAGGTGGTTCTGCTCTTTTGTGTGTTTGATATAAAGATTTCCTGATGATGCAGACTCAAACTTGCTAACTAGATCTTAGATAGATGGTTCAGGACAGGAATCTCCAAAGAATCCCTGCTGAAGGATGTTGTGTACTCAGTACACCTGATAAACAGCTGGACTTCTGCCATACAGAAGTGTGTTATTTGCTATAGAAGAAAAAGATATTCCTCTTCTTGTTATGCCTTTGGTTACTGCTGTTATTGCTGCAGCTGTAGGAACTGTAGGAGGGTTTTTCTACAGCATATGAAATTTGAAGACACTGAGACATTGTGACACATTCTTCTGATCTGTTCTCCAACTTAGTTGAGCATGTTAGATGGAATTTACCATCTAGGGGTGATTTATAAGAAAAATTACTCCCATGTACAGTAACTTAGTGTTAAGCAGGATCTAATCAGTTTGGGTGGTGAGTACTGCAGGTGGCCGTTGCTCTGGGCTGCCAGCCTGCATCTGGAAAGGGTGAAGAGGTGTGAGTAAGAATAGAGCACTAACTTCTGAGTACTTAACAACTGAACTCTGTGTCCTTCTTCTGCCTGATTATTTTTCATTTTCAGCTGCGTACTGTTCTAGCTGATTCATAGTATATGAATATGTACATGTGCAATGTGGGTTGTGTGTGTTTTTGTGGTTGGGCTTTCTTCTTAAAGGAAGAACTTTAATTTGGTTCAGTATAACTTCTTGAAATTTAGGTAACCTGGGTGACATTCTAAGAGTACCCCATAGGTAGGAGAAATGTAAATGATGGGTTTGGGAATGGAGAACCAAAGGGAAAAAAAAAAGGTATTGGACAATTGATCCTATCTCCCTGTTTCTCAGAGTTTCCAAGTTGAGTGTGTTAAAGCTATGCTGAGACAATGTCTGTCCCAAAACACCTTCTCTCATGTAGTAATGTGGTGAGCCCCCCTATGTGATTCGTATATAAAGATCCCTTTCCAAAATATTTATGGTAGAAACCCACATGTTGAGTTGATGTTTATGAACATGATATCAAACTACTAAAGAAAAACATCAGCCTGAAAGTATTAGTACACCTCTTGAACTCTTTGTAGGTGACACAGGCTTTCTATATATGTATGTATAATACATTGTTTTTTCATCTAACAAATCATTATTACATAAAAATTACTATCGAGTTTTGGGACTACTGTAAATGTTCTTTAAATATGCAGTTTGTCTGAATAACTAAGGAAGATATGTACAGGTCTCTTTTTGTTTGTTTGTTTGTTTGTTTTTGGTTGGTATTTTTTAATTTTGCATTTTAGTCTTCTAGTGTTGTTTCCGTGCCTAAGTGCCTTTGCATATAAGGACTGGCCAATCTTTAACCATATTTGAAAATGCAGGAGTCAGAAAGATCTTGTCTGTAGAGACTGAGGTTTTGTGGAAGAAAAAGAAATCCAGGGTAACAGTCAACTTTTTCTGCCTTTCTGCAAGATTCTTCTCACTTTAAATTATGACTGTTTTTTGAGATTATTGGCATATCACAGTGTGGTGAGGTATGTAATCTAAGATTTTTTTATTTATTATTTTTTAACATGAGAGCTTTCTGGGAAATAAAGTTGAATCAGATTATTGTCAAAACATTTTCATTGCAGTTTATAGTAGTGAAAGCTTGTTTTATACATTTGAAGTGTTTCAAACAATTCTTTGGTGTCCTGTTCTCTTTCTTCCAAATTGAAGAAAAGGTGGCATGTTGTTTCTGGTAAGATAAATTTCTTTGACTTAAACTTTAATATAAACCAAATTATTTATCTTCCATTTATCAATTCATCACTAGTTCTCTAGCTGCTGAAATTGTCTTTGGCATAGCTTTGAGCTTTGCTGGCCATATAATCATACTGAATCTGTTTATTTTAAAAAAAACCTTGTTTCAAATAATAGCAAGTTTTAAAAGAACACTAATTTCTAAATATCCTCTGTAGTGTCTGAAATGACTTTGTCAGAGTCTTATAACTGTAGATGAGGTTCTGAAACCAAAAGTTAATGATTATGAATTAATCTATACCACTGATTTGGTATGTTCTGATATGTAGGTAAAAGGAAATCAGTAAAAGGATATGACTCTTCTGGACGTACTACAGAAACAATAGATTTGGTATGAGACATTGCTAGTTTAGATACAGAGTTGTTTGACCTGTGGTGTTTTGTCTTTGCTTTTCTCTACTCTTGGATAGTATAAATTAAATCTGATACTACCCTTTCCTAAGGGAGTGGAGAATGGACACCCCACCAGCAGCTTTGGAGCTTTCCTGTGGCCTAGCAGGGCCCATCTCCTAAGGGTTATGTACCAAGCTTGAAAGGGCAGCAGAATTTCAAATGTGGGATGTTAGGGCTGCTTTTGCACATTCAGGGTAAATACTGTGCCACTTCAAAGAAGAAAATTAAATCCTTATCTTTCACTGTTGTTTCTGAACACTTAATGAAAATATAAGATATACAGAGTTGGTGTGTTCAACATAGAATGAAATGTGAATAACACTGGGGAAACAGTGTTTTGATAAGAGTAGGGGGAGAGTGTTTTTATTTGAAACAACTGTTTGAATTCAGTAAATTCTGAAACTGAACTGTTTAGAGAAGTCTGACACTTTATCATGTGTATAACTTTTAGATCATATGATGCTTTGATTCAGGGTAAGACTTTTTTCAGTTGAATGAGGAGTGAGTTCTGTGAAGCTGAGAGAGAAAATGTTTGATAAGAAACAAGAGAGAGGAATTAAACCAATAATTTGCTAAAGGTGTGTGAAATGATGAAACCCAGTTGCCAGATTTATGTGTTTTGTTTTGTAAAAAAAAAAAAAGGGATCTACACTTTCATTTCTTAGACCATCTTAACTTTTTTTGAGGAGGCCTTGACCTCTCATAAAGTTCTGTTGGGGCAGGTAGGAAAAGATGATAGTGTAATTAAGGATGTTTGTTTAATTTTTGAAAATAACTAACTTTAATTTGTTGGGGTTTTTTTCTGCCATATGCCACGTTCTCTCTGTTTCTTAGCTGGCAAAAAGGGATCATCAGGAGTGGAAAGAGGGGTTGTACAAGCTTGCTCCATCAGCTAGGGACATATCTGATAGTAGGCTTCTACTCCATTGACTGGAATTAATTCAGATTTAACTTACTTTGTAAGGACCTCATTACAAAAGCGAGGTTCAAGAATTAGGAATAATTTCCTGGCTTTTTAGGGGCCAGTGTTAAACCAGCACACTAGCCTTAGGAAGTCTGTTTAATTTACCTCAGCTTTGCAAGATACTTTTTGATCCCTTGTTCTTTTATAAAGGCCTTATAATTTCCATCCTAATGTCAGGGTTCAGGTAAGAAGCTGTGTCCCATCTCTTCTTGAATCCCATTAATAGGGTGCCTGGGAGAGGGAGGAAAAGAGGTGTTCCTAAGCCTGCTTGCACATCATTTGATCCCCATCCCCAACCTACTTCGAGTGTTTCTTCCCAACAGCTTTACCAAGCTTCATGTACCAGTCTTTTAGTCTTTGTTACATTGGTGGAGTTTTTATTTCCTTTCATTTGAAATGGTTCGGGGTTTTGGTTGATTTGATTTTATTCTCTCTATGTGTGATAAAAGTTAGAGCAACAGTGAGAATTTTTTCTACTTGGTCCTTATTTAGGATAATTTAAATTTTATTTATAGGCTCTGGTCTGCATTCCTGCATTCACGCTTGTGGCAGAGAGGATCGGGGGGTTAGTAAAGGGACTGATTCTGCAGTATCAAAATGAAATAAATGTGCGCTCCTGACAAAAAGGATGTTCTGCATCCAACTGCACTTTCCCAGTGCCACCTTGTGCCAACATTAGAATTTACTTGGCCAACTAATTGGGAGTTTTCTGCCAAGTTGGGTGTTCAGCTGGATGAGTTTCATGAGTTTGCTGTGAGACCACACAAGTGCCAGTGCCTGCAAAAGGGAGATGGTGGAAGCCTGTGCTCAGGTTTAAAGTGAGATGGAGCAGTGGCCTGCACAAAGAGGCTGTACTTCTGGCAAGTAGTGCTGCTGAGGTATCTTTGTGGGGAAGCAAAGTTTGAACGGGAGCTAATTATAATGTCAATTTGCATATCTAACTTATTTCATAACATTTTAACAGATGTGTTAACATATCTAATTATCAGGCATATAAACTCTCAGTATTTTGATTCAGCTTGAAAGTTGACCTTGTTTTTAGTGTGTGGTTGGATTGGATGAACTCCAGAAGTCTCTTCTTACCTGAATCATTCTATCATTTTCCTTTTTGTTTTAAGCTGTCATTTAAATTAGCTTTCAGTCTCCAGTTATGGCTTACAAATAATAAGAAATCTTTTCTGCATAAAATATAACTATTTGCTTAAATATTAAGACTAGCAAGAAAAAGAATTAAAAAGAGGCTATCCTTGGAGAGGTATTTTATTGGAGGTAGCGACACCTTTTAAATCATTTGGATGCCTGTCAACTAAATAGATAGCATTAAAAGTTCTGTGCAGCAAACGTTAAAACACACTATTTTTCAAATGGAACTCCTGTTACATAAATAACCTTTGTAAGACCAACGTTCCCATATAATGAGTCATTGCACAAAGTTTTGTCTGCTACACCCTGATGTGACTACAGAATTTTCCTTAAGACCTGGAAATCTGAAACAGGACTAACGGTTTTCAGCTGAAGCAGTCTGGATTTAGGGACCATGGAGTTGTTACTATACCAGAAATGCGAAACTAGTTTTACTTGGCTGAAAATAACTGTCATATGACAGACAAGAATTGCATTGTCATTTGGCTGTCCTTATCATATAGCAGCATGGGTCGAGTTTACATTCGTTCAGTTGCAGCACTTCTACCTGAGAAATTTATATTTGCAATGTGAACTGCATAACTTTTGGCATCTGTTTATGTGAAAACTTGAGTTGAGACTAGTACAGACTACAGTATTGTTTTCATAACCTTTGTTTGCATTCCTTTAGTTAGATACTGGCTCAGTGAATTATCCAAGCAGACTGAAATAGTTTCCTCTGAGAAAATTTTGAAAGATGCAACACAGAATGAAAAATTAAATGTATTGACAGTCTATTGTCTTGTGTTCTGTCATTGTCAATCCTTAGCGGGAAGGGGGGAAGAAGGTGAATGTCTAAAAATGCTGTGGCTAAAAGTAAACACAGGATGTGCTGAAGCATGAGGGATGATTGCTCAGATTTGAATTAATTATGCAGTGTTACAATCCACAGTTCTGCCCTTAAAGTTTGTAGGTGATCTTTTTAAAAATAACTTACTAAAAACAAATGAATTGTGTGGAGGAAAACTTTGCAGGGAGAACTGAAATGGAGCTTCACAGCTCACAGTTTGCTTTATATTTAAGCATTATTACTGCTTCTTTGTACTACGTGGTTCTTCATGCTTTATTTCAGATCTGCATAGGAAAAAACCCTGTGTCTGTGGTTTCTCAGATGCCCTTCTTCACATAGCATACTCTGTAGACTAGTGAATAAGTTGACAGCTTCATATCCAAAAGCTCGACAAGAGCTCCTGTGGTTTGGTTTTTTTTCTGCAGGGAAGAGTGTTAGAAGACACTCTTCTGTGAGAAGACACTCTGCTCTGAGCTGTGAGCTTTTGTGCAGACTTACAGGGCAAACTCTCAGGACTGTTTGGTATTTAGCATGTTTGAGCTCTCTGCATGTTACTAGCTGACTGTTATTGTAATGAATGTAATGATACTTCAAATGAGGAAATGTCTTCTCTTCATTCGTTAGTATTTCCTAATGCAGTAATCTTGCTTGTCCAGGATTTTGAAAAATTGTAGTTTGTTTTGAGGCAAGTCTTCCCTCCTCCCCCAGGCTGTTGATTCATCTTGCTAATTGTTGAACTAGAATGCTAAATTCTCTCTTGTGTGTGGCTAGGAAGTTGCCTTAGTCTAGTAATAAATTTTATGATGCAGACTAAATTTGTATCTTAAAATGTGGTGTTCCTCACTCAATGACTTAGTCCTAAAATACTTGAACTAGAAAAAGAGTGCTTTTCCACCCACCCACCCTCTGCCAGTTAAATATCAAATGGCAGCCAGGAAATGATAAGAGAGTGTTTCATGGGAGGAACAGAAAACCAGTGTTCAGTCATCTGACTTGTATGTGTTAAAAGAATATTCAATAGAAATTGATATATTAGATTAAATTGTAGTGATTTCTCGTTCTCAATTCGTTCATGCTAATCTTTGTATTGTTTTATATTTTAGGGAAGATATTTGGGCTTTTGAAAGTGTTTGGGTTTCTTTTTTCTCTTAAGGGTGTGCTGGGTATGAGTACAATGTTGATGTGAATGTGCCTAAACTGTCCGTGTTCATTTGATAAAATCACTTATTTCTGTCATGTTGATGTATATGTTTATAATGGGAATTAATTTTCTGCTACGTTTGGCTACATATAAAACTTCTTAAAAAGTTGCATATAATATATGCTTGTGTTGTTTTCAGATCTTAATGTAGATGTCTAATAACAGAAAACATATTTGCCAACAATTGTTTTTCAAGTCCTTTGTGTTTTGAAAGTTTTGCAATTATAGTTGACATTTCTTTCCCTTGTGTGCTATATTTCATGTATTCAAGTGAATAACCAAAATGTTACCAATCTGTTAATTTTGTTACTTTTGATTTACTAAAAGAAAAGCCCTAATGAAGTTTTTTCTTGTTAGTTCATTAAGGTAATCCATTGCACACAGAACCATAGTGACAGCCTGACAGTAGATCTAATTTGGAGGTTGCTTAGTTTACAAATTAAGTTTTCATATAAGATTGTGTACTTTAATTTTGCTATTTGAGAGATGAAGAATTACAAAAGTGTTCTTTTAAACAATATTTCAGTCTTCAGTGATTTGCTTCCAGTGCACACAAGTTGTTAGTGGTCTGCCTGCTACCTGCTGCCTTTATGCTGAACTCTTTGGTTTTCTGGCACAGCCAGTGAGGAAGTCTGTTGTAATGACACCATGACAGTAAATCTGACAAAGTGCTTGAACCTCTGTTGGGTTTGGGGAGAGGGTCTGCACAGTGGTGTTCTGGATACGATGCAGGAGTGGCAGACAATTGTAGGTGGCAGTTCTTGTTTGGGAATAAGTGTAGACAGAACCATCGAGTACTAATTGACAATTTTAAATGATGTTGGAACACTTACCAAGGGAAATGGGCAATAGGAAAACTTGAAGGGATACTGGAAGCCAGTCTGTATTGGCACTGGGAGACACCTAAACTTTCATGTTCATGCACTTCAAGTGAGTTTGGTATTTGGGATGTAGAATATTTAGCAGGTATTTTGTAAAACTTTTTAGTATAAGAAGTGGAGGTATTTGTGCTTGAAGTGAGCTCTGCTAAAGGGGTGGAAGTGATTGCAGTTTTAAAGCATTTATCCTTGACTGAAATAAAATTGATTCACATCTCTGTCCTCAGGGAGCAAGCTGATAAACTGTAGGTTCAATTTATTGGAGAGCAGTAGAATGTATCCACGTGCCAGAGAGAGAAGATTAGTTCATCAGTGTTCCTAAAATTAATGGGTTTTAAGCTCTGACAAATCACTCTGGAATTTCCTTTGCTGTAAAGTTCTGATTCTTGATTCCCATGTAACACTTAAGATTCTAGTATAGTTTTAACATGTAAGAGCTTACAAGGTCATTTGCTTTCTTGCTGGTGACTTACAGTGCTTGGGGAAATGGTTTTTCTTTTTGTCAACCCCAGTTCTCTTGAGGGTTTTCATTTGTTCTAGTTTTCTTTTCCAGCAAAGTTACGAACTCCAGCTCTGCTTTCTGCTACTGTGGTTTGCATTGTCAGCCACATGGAAATAACATTCCTGTAGGTCATGTTCCAGTGGAGATGGCAATGTGTAAGTAAAGCTCTTACATTGTGATCTCCCACTGAGTAAGTAAAATAGAAAAAACTCTTGACTTGAAGCAGTCCAGGTTAGTCAATGACAAGGGATTTGCGTTGTCACTATTTTAAAAGAAAGTAACTATATGAGCTTGTGACAACTGAAATAAATACATTTCTCAACATAGTTTACAAGTTAATTTCACTTGTTGTGGTTTGACCCTGGCTGGATGCCAAATGCCCACCAAAGTTGTTCCATCACTCCCCTCTTCAGCTGGATGGGGAGAAAAATGCAATGGAAAAGTTTGAGGGTTGAGATAAGGACAGGGAGAAACATCATTCACCAGTTACCAGTATGGGCAAAATAGACTCGAATTAGAGAAATCAACGGAGATTTTTAGCAATCAAATCTGAGTAGGATAATGAAAAGTAAAATGAATTTTAGAAACACCTTCCCCCTACCCCTCCCTCCTTCCTGAGCTTCACTTTCTTCCTGATTCACTACCTCCTCCTCTGTGGACTGCAGGGGGAATCTCAGTTCTGGCACCTGGAGCAGCTCTTCCCCTCCTTCTTCACTGACCTTGCAGAGTTGTTTCTCTCAAGTTCTCACTTTTCCCCTGGACAGAGTTATTTCTGTGCAGTAATTTTTTTTTTTCTTCTGCAGTAAGTTATCCCAGAGGTGCTGCCACTGTTGCTGTTGGGCTCAGCCTTGTCCAGCAGCGGGTCCATCTTCGAGCTGGCTGGCCTTGGCTCTGTTGGGAGGGAAATAACTCTATAGGGAAAGCTCCTGGCAACTTCCCACAGAAGCCACCCCTGTGGCCCTAATCCTCCACCTGCTCCCAAAACCTTGCCAATACAATCTTAAACTCTTCAGTTAAAAGAGATGTTTTTAATGTGTTTTTAAAAAAATGAAAAGTTTGGCAGTTTAGCATTGATGTCCTAATGATTTCTCAAATACATTGAACACTCAGGACTGTATTAGATAAGGCAAATCATGTATGGCAACAAGGATGATGGATTTGACTTCAGCATCCCTTGATGTTGAAAAGAAATAAAATACTTGTTTTTTTTTCCTTCTCAGAGCCTAGTTGTACATGGAAAAGACTTTTTCAAATTCTTGAAAATACTTTTCTGAGCTGGGAAGATGTAGTTGTAAATTAGCTGCTATTTATGCAGATCTCTGAAAATAACTGTGGCATTTTACTCAAGGGGGTTGATTTCATTTTAACTGTCATCACTGCATTCTTCTAACTCGAGTGATGTCTTTTGCAAGAAAGTTATTACAAGTGATTAAAAGCTGAGTACAGATCTAAGACTGCTGAAAATATCTGGTAGGTGTACAGGGCTGGGATTCAGGCCTGGAACAGCACAATAAACAGTAAAACCTGTAAGAGAATCTGTTGCCAGTTAGCACACACAGTCACATTTCCCGTAGCAAACTGAAATTTAGATACCATACTTGGGCATCTCATTCCAGAGATGAAGGTCTCTCCCTGGCACCTGCCTTTGATGAATGGGAAGGGGTGAACAGAACTCTTTGCAGGAGGTCCCTTTTTTTGTATAAGAACCTACAGTAATGAAGTCATAACTACACTGCTACTTTTTACATGCATAAATTTATCAAGGAATAATTTGGGCTACAACTGTTAGATTTTAATTAATACACGTAGTAAATATTCTGTGGTAGAACTTCTAAAAAAATTACTAGCATCTGTTATAAAATCTGCTGAGAGTTTCAGAGCTGACAGTGACTTGGCTGCACATATTTTTCCCTGCATGGGCACAAAGATTAACCTCTCCAGGAGAAATTCAGCTTAAGGCAGGCTCTGCTTAGGAGCAGTCAAATAAATTGGCATTGCCATGGGCAAGATTTCTTGGAGCTAGATTTTAGACAACTGACTTACTAGGTGGTTGTTAGCAATTCAGGCAGTTGTCTTAGAACTGACAGAAATTTCATTTACAGAATTATTACTAATTTGGGTTTTAGGCACTAGGTGTTTGGTTTCCCCTTAGAGCTGGAATCTGCTGAACTTCAATTTAAACATATAGGTGCAAATTAGTCGGAGTTTATCTTTATGGTCAGTATACACATCTCCAGAGGACTGCATTTGATTATAAGGAAATTCTCAAGATGTCAGATAGATCTCTCCAGAGGCTTTTATTTCTCTTTTATTGGTGATAAAGCAGGTGTAGAGTGACTTGTTTATTCTTGGACATACAAAAGTCGGAATTTTGAGAATTAGAGAAAAGTAATTCATCAGTTCCAGTTGCCTGCTGATTAACAATATTTGAATCTTAAAAACTGGAAATCTTTGAAATTGCTGTGAAACCATATGTAGGTAAAAGAGTTGCTGAGTAAAATTTTTTTAAATGTAAAAAGTTTTTTTCATCTTTCCTTTGTCATAAAGTACAACCAAGATCTAGTGGGTATGATCTGATTATCACAGTTCCAGCTATGGACTGTACAAATATACAAAGTGGGACAGTAGATGCAGATTAAAATACAGAGATGGTGAGCTTAAGTATCAGTTATAACTGCTATAAAGACTCTTAGATGTGTAATGTTTCAATTAATTGTAGGCAGTAGCTCTATAACGTGACACAGCCTACTGCTGTCATTAATTGAAATTGCATGGATTTATGATGGCTATTTTTGCTGTTAAATGGCAAAGTGAAATAACATGGTATGTTTGTAATAGTTGAGCTAGGAGTAAAGAATATTCAAGAGATCCTCAAATGCTTGGCTTATCTTCAGCACTGATGATAATCAGTAATAGTGACAGTTCTGTGTTGCATTTATAAGAGGGATAATATATCCAACTCCTCTTTTTTCACTCTTTGCTACCTCTCCATCCTGTCTGTCAAACACCCAACAATTCTAATGCTGGAACATTCCTCCTCCTAGGCCAAGAAGATACTGAATCTAAATCAGTCAGCTACTTGCTACCCATTGTTTGTTTGAAGGGCAGAAGCTGCCTTTACGTAAGGGCTGGTTTCAGGTGTGGGTAAAACATCTTCATGCAGATGGTGCTGAATATAAGCAATGGCTGTGTATAGAAGCCAGGTTATGTCGTTCAGGTCAGCACTGCACACTAGATTGGGCATTCTAGAGGTGAACTGATGGTATTATTGAAAGTCTTAGGTATAGACTCAAGATAGTAGCTAGTCCACAGTGTGTGCTTCCACTGAAAGGCTGGTTTTGTAACTGCTTCTGTGAAAACTAGAGTATATTCTGTCAAAAAAACCACAGGAACTCCTCTCCAAACATGCAAATAAAATAAGTGAATTTACATTAGAAGCAGAGAAATTGAAATGGAGTATCATTTATGGCCAAATGTTAAACTTCCCAAAACATGGGACAAAGCAGTTTCTTTAGTTTCCAATATTGTTTTAAAAAGAGCTTAATTTAGAAAGAGGATTTACATTTTTTAGAATTTATGATCACTTACTTTGCTTGCTTTTTTAAGATGGAAAAACTTTTTAACAGAGTCTGAAGAATGTTTTGATGCAGAGCATTGCAAGACAGCTATGTCAAAAGACTCTATCAGTGATGGTTTGTAGTCATGACATGAGAGAAAGTGTCTGTCTGCAGGAAGCTGGAATCTTAGATGATGTTTCCTGGAAGCAGGGTCTGGAGGAATTTTGGTAGGGTGAAGGGGAGCATTGCAAACTGACTGGACTTTCAATTTCTGTTTAGTGTTTTGTATCTTTGTATTTACTACTGATGTCTTAAAAGACATCAACATCTTGAAATCTCATCACTATTTTTTGGTTTTTCTTCCCCCAAAAGATGAAATGTTGGTTTTAGACTCCAGATTTCCTATATATTAGCAGTATTTCTTTTCCCTTGGCCTTTTTGAGTTGTAAAAACTTGTGTGGTGGGGCAAGTGACTGAACAAATGTTGCTGTGTACACAAGTCAAAGGATCAACCAGACTGTCAATTATTCAGGTGTGTTTTAACTATAATATTAAAACATGTGATACTGTGTTGTTGAAAAAAAGGTACAGGCCAACCTTGGGTGCTCATTTACTCATTTGCTGCAATTCCACTTGAGGGGCTTTATCTTCCTTTTTGGTCTGTGTGGACTTCAATATGTTGCAGACTGTGATGTGTCTGCCGGGCAGTGTCCATCTGTTTGTGGATGAACATAAATTTCCTAGTGCTGTGGATGGTGTACTTCGGTATTAAATTCACTTTCTGATGGAAATTATCATACAGTTCTAGAGAGACATTGCAAGCCCAGGAGATTTGCAACTTGCTGGATGTTCCACTGTGCTTATGCTGTGTGTGCCAACCCAGTAACATAAGCACATGGATTTTCCTCAGAGGATGCAGTTTCAGTAGCAGCCTGTCCTTCCGCAGGTTTGATTTAAGTACACTTACTCTGCTTTTTCTAAAATAGCTTCTTGGATAAGAGGTGCTAAGCTCAGTCATGGGATAGATACTCCAGCTGGAGGATAGGCTGTCCAAATGTGATTTGTGTGAATACAAGAATTAAAAGCTGTGGGTGCAAATTTAAAAATCTTTCTATGTGTTTGTAAAATCTTTTCAATAAATAATGAAAATACATTTCTGTTTCAAAAGCCAAGTGATATTACTGGGTGGGGATTTTTGATTATGTTGAACATTACATTCTGTAATTTTTGAGGACTTTCTTTCCTCTAAACTGCCTTTTGTTAACATACAGAGTCAAAATAGTAAGACTGATATTTAAGGATAAGGATAATAGTTAATTTAGCTGGGGAGGCAGTCTGGGTTTTGATTCTACCTTGTAGCTCAAACATGTGATGTAGCATTCCTAAGTTTGCAAACTTGATTTAGCAGGGAGTGCTTTCAGTGTCTTTCTTTAGCAACCCAGCCTACCAAAACACACCCCAGAGCTGCCCTTCCTGCTCTGTAGTGAGGAACAGTAGCAAACTGCATGGTTCTAAGGTAGAGTTTATATATAAAAATAGGATAATGAGTCCTGCAATTGTAGGGGATTGGAATTCAGTGGTCAGAGTATTTTCCAATGACGTATTTCGTTGGTCTTGCATTTTCAGTATGATCCTGTATGAGGTTAAGGGCTGCACTAAAACTCTAAAGCATCATTTTTGTTTTAAGTAAACTTACCCGAAGAGCATTTATGAAATGGAATTGCTGGTGGAGTTTTTTTGCTTGTTTTCTTTGGTAGGGGCTAAGCATGCCTCAGGATAGAAGGGATGCTGGAGGATGCCAGCAGCTGCTAAGGGTACAGCCATCCTTAGCAGAAGCTGAGAGGCATTCAGGGAGGGATAACTCCATAGTAGTGTTTTAGTTTTGATTTTTCCTTAGACATCACTTCTGATTGCTGTGTTAGCTGGACCTTTGATCTTGCTTAGTGCAGAAGTTGCTATGTTATGTGTTGCCAGTGAAATGTATGACATACTTTGCATATCTTTTTCTAACAAATAACACTGTTTTGTCTTCGGTGCTGATACACAGCCCATTGAGGGGGACAGAATTGTTCTAGAGACAGTAAGCCTTCTAAACCTTAAAATTTTTAGTGTCTACTTAATTATTAGAAATACTGAGCTTTGTATATGAACCTGGTATAAGAATTTGGTTAAATGCTTGAATGAAAGAACCAGGAGTTACACACGTAGCTTGTCATCTGATACCTGATGCTGTCAGGTTAACTGGGGATTTCCTCCCCACCGTTTGTCACTGCATTAACTGAGACCCAATTTAAAGACTGTGGCTCTTTTTGCTTTCACTTTATTAGAATGCTCTGCTTTCTGTTACTTTGTTAGCAGAGTTTTATAGTTTCAGAGAGGGCTAATCACTGATTATTTACAGCTTCCATGAAACTCCCAGACTGCTGGTCTGCATTCTTTATGCTCTCTGGATTTTACATAGTGAGTTTCTAGTGTTTCGACTAGAAATGGAACGGGGATTTTAAAATCCGTGTTACATCTTGCTTGATTTCTGATTATATTTCAAAAATGTTTTAATACTAAGAATGAGCTCTGGCTGGATAATACTGGATGCAGTGCAGTATATAGGTGTTAAACACCTTTGCTGGTGTTGGGTCAGAGTCTGTCAAAACAAGCATTAGGTTTCAACTACTGAGTATATTCTACAGACTTGTTTGACTTCTTAGGATGCAGGTTAACATAGCTTGAATTTTTATGTTGTGATGCTGCATTTTTTTGATACCATCAAAAGAATAAAAATCCAAGTTCTCCATTTTGCTCTTCTGTATTTTCAAATACAAGTTTGCAGTTTACTCATTCCCAACCAATACAAAGTGAATGATACTTGTCATAGTTCACATAGATTTATTTCAAATGTATTGTGAATTATAGATTACATTAAAAAGAATAGAAGGTTGGGCTTCAGTACCTGGAGATGTTTCAGGCTAAAGACAGGAAAGAAGATTTAATCTGCCTGAGAAAGAGGAGTCTTGCAGGAGGTGATCATTGCTTCTTAACACTTTTCTGAAAGCTGATGCCTGTTTTAGGCCTCACAGAACACCTGCATGGTTCCCTTAGAGAGATGAGCTGTGTAATGTAGTGAGTGCTGAGGGAACGAGCTCTCCTGCTGCAGGAACCTCGGTCTCAGTGGATCAGAGCGGACTGCGGGGTTAGGCAAGCGGGCAGCGGGTCAGTGGAGTAAAAGGCGAAGAAACCTTCAATGTTTTATTGTAGATACCAGCAGCAAGGGTGCCTGACATTTTGGTGCAGAGCCCAGCACTTCTTTTCACAGCCGTAGACAGTTCAAGGAATAGTAAGTTGTGCTGTGACACTGGTTGTATAAGCTGTTTCGAAAGCTAATGTTTAGCAGTCCAGAGAGGAAAATTTGTCTTCTGTTGACTGTCAAGAGAATAAGACACTCTGGCATGCAGTGGGGTGGGAACATGCCTGGATTCTCAAGGGAACTGAAAAGGAATTTGTTAGAGAGACTTGAAAGTACAAAAGAGGTCATGTTTTTAAATGTGACAAATTGAAAATATCGTGCTAATGCTTTTATACTTTTATTTTAAAAACCAAAAGCTGGAATTTCAAGGTGTTAAGACTTTATTTGTAGAAGGAGAAGAAGAAATTAAATTACTCCTGGGGATAAAAGGGTAAAGTCAATAATTTCAAAAAAGAGTACTGTGCAAGATTTTTTAAGTGGTAAAATTTTGTGAGTCCTGAGAGCCATGGTTCATCCTATGCCTTTTAGCAGTTTAAACATTTAAAATCTGGGTCTTTGCTTTCAGTAATTGCAATGCTCATGGGAATTGGGAGATGTGCTAGTGCAGGCTTATGAAACAATAAATGTTTCATTTTGTAAACCTTGGTTGCACTACTTCTCTGTAACATGGTATGAGAGCAAGACTTTGGTCAGTATAAATCCAGTTTTGGATATTTTGCTTGTATAGAGTCTTATGCCACTAATGTTTTTTTTTAAACTGTGCTTGTCCTGGCCCTCTGTTGGACATCAGCATTTATAAAATACAATTGTTACTGCTGTAAATGCCTATAGAGGTGATATTGGAAAAGGGCATCCTATTGTCATAAGAGTTCATGTTGGGTTCTGGTCTTCTGAATGAGGAATGGGTATAGATAAAAACACTATTGTAAATGTGGATAGTAAACAGTCAAAATGTTAAACCTAAATTCTTATGTTTCCTCACTTTAAGATGCGCTCAACAGGTGTGCTACGTGTGAAAAATGCCACTTCCAGTGTCAGGTTATCAGTCTTCTGTCAGAGGTTCTGAATGTCAGTCCCTCAGAAGTGGTAACCATTAAAAGGTTCCTGCAACCTAATGCCCCCATTTGCCTGCTACTTCTTTATTGTTATTTTTACTGTCCTGCCTCACTCCGAGCTAAGCACTGAAAACTTGCCTTTGTCCTTTTTGAGGTGGAAGGTGAAAAGGAAATGTGAACATGTCAATCCAGGAAAAATTACAAGATATTCAACTGCAATGAAAATAAAGCAGTTTGGCTACAGAGCTGATGTCATCTCTATATTGAAGCCTGAGTTATCATATATATTTCTAATAGATGAGTAATTGAAGGTAATTCTGAAATTAGGCTGTGCTAGAAGATGAATCTGTGGTAGTGGAGTAAAAGCTTCAAGCTTTCTGTTCAGAAAGAGGTAACAGCTGAGCAAGGCAATCCCATGTGGTTCCCTCTGGCAGACATCCTGTGCTGTGTTTAGGGTTGGTTCTGCACCCAGATACCAGAGAAAACCATGCCAATATACTTCCACGTATTTGGAAGGAAACTAACCTTTACTGTGGAGAAAGGGATTTTTGTTTGGTGATGTTTGTCAGGTGTTTAAGCCTGGATGCTTCTGGAAGTTAATGATGATTGGTTTTTAATTTCTAGGCTGAACCTCAGGCTAGAAGCAGGATTTCCCAGTTCCCTTACTTGCAGACTTCTGTTCTGTCATTCTTCCAGAGCAGCTGCTTATAATGCCTATCCCAGAGGATTTTGTTTTAGCAAGCTGCTGCGAAGTAGGAGGTCTCTGGGTAACTTTCTATTGTGGCATGCTTGCTCAATCTCTGCAAAAATAGCAGCACTGAGACAAATTTTATCTAGTTTTGGTGTTGGTGAGTTAAATTGCTGCAAAGTAATGCAGCTTTTGACGAGTCACACTGCCACTGTGAGTGAAGCATATTTAATAGATAGTGAAAGTGAAGTGAAAAATGTGCATGAAAAAATGAAACTGCTGTGCTTTGAAATGGCTCAGCATCCTTCACTTTTGAATTGCAGGACTTAGTTCTGGGCTGCTTTTTTAGTCATATCAGAGCTCTGGAGCAACTTTTTAGGCAGGGTTTATCTTTTTCAAATACAGCATTATTTTGCATTGCCAAAGACTTTGTTTGCCATAGAAATTGGGGAGAATATCCAGGTGAGAATATTCTGGTGGTGTTGCAGGGTTGCGTAAGGATGGATTCTGAATCCTCAGCTGTCAAAACTATAAGCTGATTAGGCTTTTGCTGGGCTGCTAGCAAAAGTTGGAGGATTGTTAATTTTCTAAATGCTGTTGCAATTAATTCTTCAATGAGAAGGAAAACAGAGGGACAACTCTCTCAATTACAGTCCTGCATATGTATTTAATATATAATATATTTTAAAAAATAATCTTGGCAAAGTAATACGTTTGTATCATTTAAATGAGAAATATATATACATTTATGGTTATTTATAAAATGTGAAAAAGGTATTTTATAGTTTGAATTAACGGCATGCTTTAATTTTAGCACAGCAGAAAGGCTGGGTATGGGATCCCTCCATGGAGTTTGGGCTCTAGTGAGGTTTAAAGAGTGTGTGTATGGGCAATGGTGGCTCTTGGCAGTGTTTTAGGAAGGTCTGGTTTATGCTAGTTTAGCCTGACTTTACAAGACACAGCCTATGTGCTGCTAGTTGTTTTCCTTGTCTCCCAGATATGGTACTTACGAATATATATTAGGAAATAATGTCCTTCAGGCCATACCAGGATGCTGAAATATCCTGTGTATATGAAGTGCTGTTTATTCCAGGTTTGAACTACTCAGTATGTTAGGCTTTTCCTTAGACTTTTAGGAAAGGGAAGAGGAACAGAGGTAACAGAAGGTTGCAAGGAAATTAAAATTTCTATACCTTATAAAGAATGTCAGTTTTATTACTTGAGGTGTATGAATTCTGTTGTAGTAGCTTTCCTGTGTTACATTGAACCCTGGAGGTGTTGAAAAGCTGTTTGTTTGAATTTCTCCAAGCACCAGCTTGTTTTGTCTTTAATTGCTGTGTAGTTGAAGAAATTACTTTTCACCCTAGTGCTCACAGTGACTGAAGCAGCTGGTTCAGGATAGTGGGGAATACAGAGATCACACTGGAAAACTCATGCTGATCAGCTGTCTGTAATTTGTTGTGGCACCTCACAGGACTTGAACTGATAGAGGCAGCTCACGTGGGGTGACAGTGTTTCTGCTGGTAGACTGTTTTGGGAACATTTGGTGGGGTACCAAATATGTGTTTCTAAAGCTACCCTTGTCTTATAGGTGCAAATCTGACTCAAAGGGCACGTAATTGCTTCTTTCATAAAGGTTTATTTTGTTTTCCAGTGTGTTGTCCAAGCACTTAAATTGCTTATGTTCCAGTTTATAAATAAATACAGTTCTTAACCTTGCTTGGTATTACAGCTGTTTCTTTCATGTAAGTATGTTTCCACTTTTTTCAATATTTCCATTTTACTTGGAGGTTTTAGCATGATCATAGAGCCGTGGCAAAAATTCTGGGGCCCTTCCCCACCTCCTTTATCTCTGTATGTTACTCTGTGTATGTGTACTCTCTGTGTGGAGGGGGGTAGTTTTATTTTTTCCCCTACCCTTAATTCTCTGATGTTTAATTTTTTTAAAACATTTTTTTGTTTGTTTGTTTGTTTATGGGCAATTATTGTCAAAACCTGTACTGCTTATTTTGTAACACTTTTAGGTTAGTTGATACTGATTTATATGGATTTTTATAACTGTTATTCTGTGAAGTACTCTATGGACATAAATAGTGTGTTTGACTTAACTGATTTTCTATATTCAGTCTGCTTCTAGACCTTCCAGATGTTTCTGTTGAAAGATGTGGCACATGTAGCTCATCTGTAATGATTCTCAGGGAAACTGTTTCAAGAATTCTGGCTTAATTCTCAGAGTGCAAATACACTGCATTTGTAGTCCTGAACATGAATTTTGCTGTGCAAAGGCTAATCATTTTAATATATTTAAAACTGCAGACACAAAATCCATCCCAAGGCATGCTAAACAGAAACTGAATCAGATACCCACAAGTAATGGAAATAGCAGTTGATTGTTAGTTTAGTAACAAGGGCCTGCGGGATTTTTAAGGAACCCTCACTATTAACATTTAACCTTTTCTTTCAGAAATACTGAATCCTGCAGTTCTGCAACAGTAAATATTTTGTGGGATTTTCTTGTTATTCTGTAGAGGAGAGAACCAGGGTATTTCTGGTATTGATAAAAGTTAGGAAAATGGCTCGGTTAACCCCGGAGGGGAATTACTGAAGTGACAGAGCCTGGCTGCTCTGCTTTCCCTCACAGCCCCTTCTTTAGCTCCTGTCAGAAAGGAGTGGCCGTCCCTTCAGTCTGCCCTTGAGGAGAAGCCTCTTCAGCTTGTGTCAAGTAGCAGAAGAGTCTGGGTCAGTTCCTCTGTGGAAAGGAACAAATAGTTCACCTATTGCTGCTCCTTGTTGCCTCAGAGAGGGAGAGGGGATTGCTGGAATAGATGGGATTAAGCTATTAGCCCTGCTCAGCTCTGTTTTACCTAAAATGTCCTCAGGCCAGCCTGCTTTACCAACTGGAAAACACTGGAGTGAATAGCTGTTAAATTGAGCTTGAATATCACTGTATGACACGATTTATTCTATCCATGCTGGGCTTCTTCTTTTAGTAACTTTCTCTGGCCTTTTTGGCTTACAAGTGCAAGAGTTTAGACAAACTGTCAGCTATAATTCAAAGGACAGTTTAATTTTAGTGTGTTTTGGTTTTTTGCCACACCACTGGCTTTAGGCTTAATGGTTAAATAACTGCTTATGGTGTACATTCAGAAGGTTTTAGAGCACCTAATTTGGGCTTCTGTCCTGAATTTCATTCTGTGGTATGGTTTCGCTATCCACTGATGATGCATGAAGAGACTATGAAAACTTATTGTGATACCCTTATACATTTTTACATTTAAACTAGACTCTCTTTGATAGAGAGGAGGATTGTTATATGTAATTTTAGCTTTCCAAAATAAGCAGAAGGGATTGGTATCTAATAGAAGAGATATTTGTGAAATAGCTGGAAAACTGCTCAAGAATATTTTGCTGCATTGTAACTATATCAAGAAACTTGATTATATTGTGTGACCTTAAAGTGACTGGTGTAGTTTCTTTAAGATTTACATCTGGAGCAGCAAATAATCATTGCAAATGAAAGGAACTAAGTGTAATTTAAGGAATGCTGACTCAGATAAGTATCTGTTAAACATAGCTATGATAATAGATTATTTTTAATGTAGAATATTCTGAGTTGGAAGTGACTGATCAGGATTGTTGAGTCCAACTCCTGGCGCTATGCAGGGCACCCCAAGAGTCACACCATGTGCCTGAGAGCATTGGACTCCTTACCTTTAATCTTTGAATGTAAAATGGAAGAAACCCAAAATTTTGGGGGGTTTTGTTTGGTTTGTTGGTTGGTTTATTTGTTTGTTTTTTCTTTATATCTAATTTGTTTTTATTGCTTCAATTTCTTCCATTGCTGTAATACACAATTAATGAGAAAGTGGTTGGTTTGTAGCAAATTAAGTTTTCAGTTTTTGGAATACTCTGGTCAATACCTGTAGTTTTGTACTTTCAGTGTAGGTGCTCGGTTTTTTGTTTGAGTTATGTAGATAATACTTAGAGCCTATGTGTTAATCATAATCATCGAATAAATGTTGAATTTAACAAGGATTTTTTGATAAATACATTTAAAGATGGAGAAAGCCTTCAAAGATTATTTTTTAAAGAAAAATGTTTTACAGTGAGGGGATCAGTGAATAGTAACAGCTATTATGCAATTTATATTTTAAAGTAGATTATTAGTCTGTGACGTGTTGAGAGCAACTGAACATTACTTACAGAAGGGTTTTGTTATGTCTTCTGAATTTCTTGTCAATGCTTGCTTTCAGTGACATTTATGTAGGTAAGTGAAATTTTCTTTATCTGAATGAAGAATTATATTTAAGGCATTAATGTTATTATTTGCACTTTGAACCTCATTTCATGTTATTTGCTGATTGCTATTTGACTTTTCAAAATTCCCCACCAATCCTTAGTCCATGGCATTTGAGTGTAATAGTTATTATTCTGTGTCTAGCCTTGTTTCCTTGGAAAGATGCAGATTATAGTCTGGCCAGAAAATTGAGTCAATTTAGCCAGTATGAAGAGTCTATGTAGAGAGTTAGAAAAATAAAATAATTGTGGGTAAGGAATGTTTCTACGGTTGTTACTGTTATTGTAAGTGGTTTTCTTTTGTGCCTTTTTTCTTTTATTGTCTTCCAAGACAGAACAAGGAACTGCATTCCTTGGGCTCTTTCTGAGCCCAATAAAATGATCAATTTTATTGATCATTACAAAAAATACTGTGTTCTGAATTGAGTTTTTGAAAGTGCAGGATCAGAAGTAGGAAGTAAACATGAAAGTTGTTTAGAGCTAAGCACAAGCATTTGTGTGAGAGAGCCAAATAGTGTCTTTTTAATGTGCAGAAACACATCTTTTGAGCACTTCCAAGTATTTTGCAAGATAACATTTAATAATAGAACTTTGCTGGAACATGTAATATTATGATGTTTTTGGTGCTGAACATGGTTGTTAGGGCATTTCTTGCAACAGTTCTCTCTTGTTATACTTTGCTTTGAATAATAAATTACTACACTGAGTGGTTGAAATGACACTACTTGCTAACCTGCAGGAGCAATTTACTAACAGAAGCCAAGAGGAAAATGCTTTTTGTCGTTAACTGTCTTAGCTGAAATCTTGATTTCTGTCTCTTTCCATCATGTTTGTCAATATATTTTTATACAAGAATTAACAGATTTTGCACATCAGTTAGTCTGATTCTTGCTTCTGGCCATAAAAATGTTTGTGCAGTTGCTTCGATGTTTTTGTGTCAGTCCTGACTGATCCAGCATACCAACTTCCATCCCTCAGGCTTTCTCCTGTTGTCTGTGCATAAGATTGTATCTGAAATCAAAAACTCTTAAAGCAAAACATAACTTTGCCACTAGTATATAGCAGGCTGAAAATATATGGGATTAGTATATGGATAAATATTTTATTCTTTGTTTTTAGACAACCTGAGTTTGGAGCATCTAAAGATTAAGCAAAGCCCAGCTTTTGATTCAAGGTTGGCTTGATTGAAAATTTCAGAGTCTTGAAAATGTAAGGTGCTCTGCTCTCTGTTTTGAGTGTCAGAATAGGCACCAAACTGAACTATATTAAGATTGGAGTGAGCAAGCAGAAAAGCAAGAATGGAAAAGGGATGAGACACAGGAATGGAAGATATTGTATTATTTGTTGCCTACTATCACATGCAGGAGTAAACTAGGCTTACATAATTAAAGAGCTGTCTTAGTGCCAACTCATGTAACTGTAGGAGCATGATAGGTGTGGCACACTAAAGGACAAGTAATTATTAAATCTGGAAAAATTAAGAGTCATGTCCTGTTAAGCAAGGTCTTAATAAAGACTGTACAGTAGATAAAAGAAAAAATTAATAAATTAGCATATATGGGTAGATTTGAGTATCTGTGGCCTCTTGTTTGTTTCCCAACCTATCTCAAGTATTTCTGCATAATTTGGGACTGAATGTGGAGAGTGCTTGATAGGTGCAAGAGAGATGCTTGCTTCCACTTTTCCTCATTCCACAGAGGTGTATGGATGAAAGCCATGTGCATGGTGCAGAGAACGTGGCCTGTGCCTTCAGAAGTTTGTACTCTGAATCTGGGAAGTTGGATCACCCTTTGGAGGAAGGTGAATTTCATCTGGGCTGAGGTTATATTTAGAACGGGAAGCCTCTCTCAAGTCTAGTGTGTCTCTTCTGTTGAATGTCAACTGGATACTTGTACAGAAGACTAAAAATGAATTGTGAACATGACAACTCTTATATCTTGCATTACTCACAGCAGACAGGTTTGCTTTTCGTATTTCCATGAATTTTCTTCTCCTTTCCTCATCTGTTTAATTTGTTGTTTCTATTTATTTTATTTTGTTGCTGTTCATTGCAATGGCTGCACAATCATAGGATTTAGGAAAAGACCTCTAAGATAATCAGTTCCAACTATTAATCTGACACTGCCAGGTCCAACTCTAAACTATGTCCCTAAATGCCACAGCTGCAAGGTTTTTTTAATACATCCAGCACTGGTGACTCTACCGCTTCTTTGGACAGCCTGTTCCAATGCTTAACACCTCTTTCCTTGAAAAAATTTTTCTTATATCCATTCTAAACCTCCCTGTTGCAACTTGAGGCTATTTCCTCTTATCCTCTCTCTTTTTCACATGGGAGAAGAGAGTAACTCTCCTCTGGCTACAACCTCCTTTCAGGTAACTGTAGGGAGCAATAAGATCTCCCCTGAGTTTCCTTTTCTCCAGGCTAAACAACCCCAGCTCCATCAAGTGCTCCAGCTAAGACTTGTCTCTAGAGCCTTTTCCAGCTCCACTGCCCTTCTCTGGACATGCTCCAGCACCTCAATGTCCTTCTTTTATTGAGGGGCCCAAAACTGGCCTCAGGATTCGAGGTGCAGCCTCACCAGTGCCAAGTACCGGGGGACAATCNCTCTCTTTTTCACATGGGAGAAGAGAGTAACTCTCCTCTGGCTACAACCTCCTTTCAGGTAACTGTAGGGAGCAATAAGATCTCCCCTGAGTTTCCTTTTCTCCAGGCTAAACAACCCCAGCTCCATCAAGTGCTCCAGCTAAGACTTGTCTCTAGAGCCTTTTCCAGCTCCACTGCCCTTCTCTGGACATGCTCCAGCACCTCAATGTCCTTCTTTTATTGAGGGGCCCAAAACTGGCCTCAGGATTCGAGGTGCAGCCTCACCAGTGCCAAGTACCGGGGGACAATCACTGCCATGGTCCTGCTGGCCACACCATTTCTGATACAGGCCAGCAGGCTTTCTTGGCCACCTGGGCACCCCTGGCTCCTGTTCAGCTGCTGTCAGCCAGCACCCCCAGGTCCTTTCCCCACAGGGCCACTTTCCAGCCACTCTGTCCCCAGCCTGCAGCACTGCCTGGGATTGTTGTGACCCAAATGCAGGACCCAGCACTTGGCCTTATTGAACCTCATACCACTGGCCTTGGTCCATCAGTCCAGCCTGTCCAGATCCCTCTGCAGGCTCTTCCTGCCCTCCAGCAGATCAACACTCCCACCCAACTTGGTGTCACCTGCAAATTGACTGAGCGTGCCAGTAAACAGGAGTGTCCCCAGCACTGAGCCCTGTGGAACACACTTGTGACCGGCCAGAGTTACAACCCTGGATGTAATTCCATTCCCCACCACTCTCTGGGCCTGGCCATCCAGCCAGTTTTTTACCCAGCTAATTGTACAGGGATCCAAACCATGAGAGGTCAGTTTCTGCAGGAAAATGCTGTGGAAAACATGACAAAGGCTTCACTAAAGTCTGGGCCAACACATCGACAGCCTTTCCCTCCTCCACTGAGTAGGTCACGCTGTCATAACAGGGGATCAGCTCCATGACCTTTGCTGGCACAAAGGTCAGAGTGACAGGCATGTAGTTCCCCAGGCCCTTCTGGATGGGGTTGCATTTGCTGACCTCCAGTCCCCTGGGACCTCCCCAGTTAGCCAGGACTGCTGGTAAATGATGGGGAAGTGGCTCTGTGAGCACTTCTGCCAGCTGCCCCAGTACCATTGGGTGGATCCCTTCCAGCCACAGAGACTTGTGCTTATCTAGGTGCAGCAGGTCGCTGACCATTTCCTCTTGGGTTACATTGGTGTCCCCTATGTGGAACAGCTCTGCAGCTCTCACCCTGTGAAACTGAACATCACTGATTGCTCTCCTATGCAAATCGGAATGAAATGTTGATCCAATGTCATGCACAAGTCATTGCTGAGAATTGGCACTTCTTCTGTTTGCAGATTGAGAAGGCAAATATATTAAAGGAAAGATCAAAATGTTATTTATTAGTGTTGGGAATAACAGCATTCATTCTTTCTGTTCCTTTAACTTTTTGACCATTGTGAGCAACTTGAGAACCCTGCAAGACAAAAACTGAGTGTAAACTCTGTTCAGCTGTAAGTTCATGTACATACTTGTAACTGCTCGTGTTGCAAAAGTAAAAAACAAATGAAGTATTTTTTGTTTTCAAAAAGCGGACACTACCCACAACCCTCTTAAGTACAGAGTTCTGAAATTCTACCCACCATAATTTTCTAGGAAATTAATTCTAAATAAATAAAATAACATGGCTCCCAAATTGTTCCATCTGTTATTAATAATTCTGTTCTTTTAACTTACTTAGTTAAACAATTGATGTTGAATGTTTTTTCTCACAGTCAAACAGATCACTGGACATTTTTGCACCACTTGTAATGCTTTTGAGAGATATGTGATATACTTAAAAAATATTCTGAGAGCCTTTCTTGGCAGTGGAAGACAGCAGCATTTGTAATTCTTCAAGAATCTGTAGAAACATGGGGCTTACCTTTGTTGTTGACCTGGGATTCTTGAAAAAGAAACAGACTGGAGAGATAATTCTGACACTGTTGATTATGCTGTTGGGGGGCAGCATAGCAAAAACTATATAGCCAAAGTTTGGGGGTTTAGATAAAATTAAGGACTGCACTTAGGGTAGATTGAGTATATGAAGAATATGTTAGTGCTGATTGTTAGTGCAAGAAGTGAATAAAACCTGAAAAAAATCATTGATGAGGCTTGCTTTCAAATTCATCTTGTTGAAGATACAGGTTAAACAGTAGGTCTTTTCACTGACTGTTCACATCTGGGATATGCATAATAAAAATACCTGCTGTTGAAGCCAGTGGTACAATCTGTTATGCTATGAAGAGATTAAGACTTTGCAATTCAGTTAAGTAGAGAGAGACACTGCTTCACAAAAGTCACTATATGTAGGTCACGGTTTTTTAATGTGTTCAAAGGCTCTTTGTGTTGGGGAAGTGTGATCTGCATCTTGTTCTACAGCCTGTGAGTTTCGAAAGAAATTCTCGTTAGCTCTCCTCCTTCAGGGCTTTATTTTTGTTTCGTGGTGATTTTGGGTTGGAGTTTTTTTGTGTGTGTGTGTTTGTAAAAGGTAAAGCTATTAACTGTGCTCTCCTATGTCTGGAAAACTGTGTCTGTTCTTCCAGCATTTAATTGATGTTTTCCTGTTGCCACGGGTACTTTCTGCCCCGTATATGAACTGTCACGCTTTCTCTGACTGGTTTCTGCAGTTGTTTAAGAAAAGAAATCACTAGAAATGTCTTTCAAAGGGCTTTTGGCTAAACTTAAATCCATATTCCTGAGCTTCAACTTCACTGATTAAATATTTATAGCCATGATTTATTGACATTGAAAAAGATTTGGCATGAATGAAAGGAAGTAGAAGTGCAGTTGGGACTCTGGCAGTCATGTGTGTTGCCTTAATATTGGTTGACATGAGCTGTGTTGGCTGTGCTTGTTTTTTAATTTGTCCATGATGTTACAGCAATACTTTATTCCAGGTGCTACTATTAGAAATGTGTCCAAGCATATATTTATGTAGTTCAGAAATGAATTTGTATTTTAATTTGCTTGTATTTTTATTCTCTTGTCAAGAGTGTTAGGTGCTCAGTATGTTGTCCGCTGTCTAGGGAGATCCCTCAGCTTTCCAGTATTACAAATGACTGGGCACAATTAACTAAAAAGTGTTTTGTATTTATATTAATTTTTTGTTTTGTGTTTGTTTTGGGTTTTTTAGGTGCATTTTCCAGACACAGAGAGAGCAGAATGGCTCAACAAGGTAAGGAAAAACATTGCTCCCAAATGGGAAGGGGCAGGAGGGAAGGCTGAGATGAAAATAAAAGGTGAGGCAAGAATCTGAGAACTGAGTAGTTTTAACTTTATGCTTTATACACTTGAAGTCTCTGGTTGTTGATCCAGTTAGTCACAAGAAAGATTAAATTTAGTTTCATGGTCCTGAAATTGTGAGTTTTATGAATGATTTAAAGTGGCATTACAGTAATGACAGCTATAATTGTGTAGAAGTCATAGCAGCTGTAAACACAATCTTTAATTTTCTACTTGTCTGGGATACTTTCCAGTTACTGTAGGTTCCTGACCTACAATCTAAAAATAAATTAAATTTGCCGTTTTGATTTGTGTGTGTCATAATCTAAGATATAAACCTATGTAGCTTACTTTTAAAATAATATCTTTCATTCAAAGAGCATAGAAGAACATGAGTTAATTGAAAAATAGTAAGAAAAAAAAATAGCATTTTCAGATAGAAAATTTAGATGCAGTGAAGTTCTGATTTTTTTACATTTATAACTTATTCATTATTTAAGAACTGTACTTCCATGTAGATTTTTTTTTCTCCTTAGACTGTAAAACAGATGTGGCCTTTTATTTGTCAATTCATTGAGAAACTCTTCCGAGAAACCATAGAACCAGCAGTAAGAGGAGCAAACAACCACCTCAGTACCTTCAGTTTTACAAAGATTGATATTGGTCATCAGGTCAGTGTCCGGTGAAGTTTTTTTAAGAGACCCTGTTTTACATAACATTTTCATGTAGCCTGTTCCAATCTACACAGAAATACTTCTCTGTGACACTTGGTCGTAAGCCTGATTCTGATTTCTGTTGTAACATTAAAATAAAAATGTGTGGGATTTTTAGAAGGGGCTTTATTGCATGTCCTGGGATCTATGCTTCAGAAACTTGACTGAGAATTTGGAGACGACTCAGTGTAGTAATGCCTGGTCACATGAAGAGCTCACAGCAATGTGATTTTAATATTATTCATGGAGTGTTTTACATTAAGGGAGCAGGGACTGTTATTCTTTTGTCAGATGGTCCAAGTGCAGTTTTCTTGTAACAGATGCACTTCTAATCACGTTATGTGTGCAGTCAATGACAAGGCTGCTGGCTTGGCTTTTCAAGGACTGCACAGTAATAACACAGTATGAAGGGGCATACAGATGTTTGTCTTCTGTTCCATCCCATGAAAGAAGGGGTCTCTAGCCTGCAGGAGAGCCTGTTTGGCCAGTGCAAGCTGAGAATGATTCCCTGTGCTTACTGCAGGTTCAGCACTACTTAATCTTCCCTGCATTAACCAGAACTTTACTGATTTGAGATGCAGTTTAACAGCTTTTGTTTGAAGTTGTCTTTTATGTTTCTATTGCTTTTCATAAATGAAATTTTGAGTAAGGATTTAAAAATCAACACCCCCACACACCCTCAAATGTTAGGAAACCTGAAATTAATTTTCAGGTGTGATAGAGGGGAATTGTTTTTCCTCTCTTTGTGACTCTATTTCATGTAGGTTACAGTTCATTGTGCTTTACTGCACCTTTTGTGTGCTTGGTGTATTATTTTTTTAAAATTGTAAATCCTTTTACACAGAGCCTCTGTCCTGCCCTAGATATATTTGTATTACAGACTGTGGCATTCCTTTTAAGCTATACTAATTTTAAATAGGTTTTAGATGAGCTCCCAGACCTCTGTATGGTTCTGCAGCTGAATTGAGTAACCTCGGACATGACAAACAGCTATTCTTACTTTATATTGCAGCCTTGATTGAGTTCATTGAGCTGCACAGCCCCAACACAGCAGTGAGATTTAGATTTTACATAAATTATCAAAAAGGTGTAAATAGAAATATGAAAATTTTTCAAGAAAGGATAAACTCAAAAATGAGGTTGTTAATCATCCTCTCCTGCCTAGTGTTTGATGAATGTTTGGTATCTGTTAATTCTGTATGAGGAAGGGAGAGAGGCGAGAGTGTGAACACAGTGATTTAGAGAGACAGCACAGAATGGTTGGCACAACTTTTTATGGGAATTACGGATTCTTTTCCATCTATTCTCATTAAATTCCACTTCAGGCAACTGTCTTTTTGTGAACTAAATTTAGCTTGTTGTTGTAGTTACACAGAAAAGAGTGCTTTGGGAGTGTTAGACATACACCTCTACAGAGAAATCAGATGTTTATGCAAGGGAGAGGGAAAAGCTTGATTATTAAATATTTTGTAAATCTTGTAGTTTAGTGGTGTATACCTAGGGTAATTGCTGGAAGGATTGTGGTTAAGTGGATCCCAGCAAGGTAATTTTTACACTTGAAATAAGAATTTGAACTAAATTGATAGCCTTACTTCACACCTTTTAATGTTTATAGTAGATTTTTAACTTCAGGCATGGATATGAATAGTCACCTTTATTTCAAAGTTAAGAGTTTAGTATACTTCTGTAGAAAAATTGAACTTTTACTTGCTTCATTGTTCCAGCCTCTGAGGATAAATGGTGTAAAAGTGTACACTGAAAATGTGGACAAAAGGCAGATCATTTTGGATCTTCAAATCAGGTAAACTTTATTACTGTATTACAGTGGGGTCCATGCTTTATAATCTGCACATTGTTTGATTTGGCAGCTATGTTGGCCTGAAAGGAGAATTGCTTCATTATGCAAATGTAATTAGTTCTAATTGTGTATGAATGGAGGAAGAAACTGCATGCTGTAAACAGCATTTATCTGAGGGAAATGAAATATCACCTCTGTGTGGTTTCATCATTAAAGTCATGTTTGTTAATAAAAAAATACTTTCCAAAGATAAAGCACTATCTTTGACTTTTTTCCTTAATGTATTAATACTTTAATACTGTATTAAATGTAGTCTGAAATCTAAGATGTAAGATTTTTTGGGTCTTCTACTTTTCCCAGTTACTTAGATTTTTTAATAAACATTGTATTAGAAAAAAATAATGATAGCTACAGAAGAATTTGTGTTTTCTTTACCAGAGTAAATCTGTGTATTATAAAATGCCAGAATGACTGTGCTCCATCGCTTCAGGTTTCTTTGCTATTTCATCATGACCCCTTTTATATAGGTTTCTCAGTAGGTCTACCCTACATTTACCCAAGTCATTCTCAACACAATCTGCAGAGTGTTTTGAAAGTTCAGTCAGTGAACACAGCAATGTTTTTATAATTGACCATCATAGATCTGTGTTACTGTGGCTACTTTTGCCTGTTTGTGGATTATGGAAAGGCCAAATTTGTCAGTCATTGACAGTCCAGCAAAGAGCAGCCTTCTGTGTTCCTCACTGCTTGCCTGGCAGTAGCCAGGAGGGTCATCAGGCATCTCAGCTTCAGAGGCACTTCCAAAATTTGAACATGGTTATTCTTAAATTTGAATTATTTGTCTAAAGCTCGGCTTTGCTGAAGCCTTTGCTGCTTTGGCAGAGCTGGGCAGGCCCCAGAGTGATAAAAGAAAAGGCTTCTGTCTCCTTCCCTGGGTTCCAGAGCAGGTGGGGGCTACATCTGTGAGCAGAGCCCAGTCTTTATTGAATTGAATCACTTTATTTCTGTAGGAAAAAGACAGCTGTCCAAATCAGGGATTGGTGTTGCTGGACAAAATACAGCAGGATTGGCTCTTGAGAGCTTATTTCACTGTGTGAATATGTTAGCCCTAATGAAGAAACTTCCTTCAGTTTGCCTCTTTGTTGCCACTTTTGACAGCAGCTGGGAGAGCAGCCTCACCTCTTCAGAGATAAGCCCTTGGGAAAACAATCTTGTCTTACCAAACAGTCCATAGAAATTGTTTCTGAGAAGCTGTTTCTGTTACAAGACCACTTCTTCCCTTTAAGGCAGAACTATTCACAGGAAGACAGAGTAAATCTAGTATATATTTTTTTTTTTTAATTTCTGCTCATCCTCATGAAGTAGATCAAAGTAAAAAGGCCAGTAGGTTTGTACAAAAAATTCAGGAATATTGTCCTGTTACATAGACCTGAAGGAAATCTTTGCCCCTATGTCTCATTGTATTTCTTTGCAACCTACTTAGAGAAGTGGTAGACAGCTGCAGTAGTAATCCAGTCTAAAAGGCTGAAATAAATTCCTTGAAGTGGTTTAGATAACAACAATAGTGCTGGGTCAGCTGGGTGCCTGTTGAGCCCAACAGGCTGTCCCTACTGCCGGTGGCACAGGCTTCCAGGAAGAAAATGGAAACAAGAGCTCTGGAGTGACTATCACAGCTTCTAGGAATTAAGGCTTAGACAAAACCATCATCAAAGGAAGTCCTGTTTCATATTTAAGACTTGTCCTTTGCACCTCATTCAGAAAGGGCTCTTTTTCAAAGGCTTTTAGAATGCAAGTTTAAGACAGAGAGCCCCCCTAGCCCCCTGTACCAGTTGTTACTGTTTGATGTTGTTTGCTTTTTAATAGTTTGGTTTGTATATCCTCTGAGAGTCTAATCACTGGGATTGTCTCAGACGTAACAGGAAGAGCAAGCACCTCTTGCTACATTTAGATACAGAGTTAAATACAGATACCAACCCTAAATTTTGTCTTATATTGCAGTTTTGCAAGATTTTAAAGAGCAGTCTCACTGCTGGAGAAAAGTCCACAATTTGGGGTATTTATCCCTGTAGATTTTAATTTCCAGTTAAATTAGTTTGTTTTAATTTTAATTTATTTCTAAGTTTAAAGTCAGGAGCTTTCTATAAACCCTTCATTCTCTAACTACAGCTGAGAAGGACCTCTCAAACAACCTCTCTAAACATTCGTAAAAATGGTTGTAGGAAGCCAAGCCCTGGGGGTGTGTGGTGAGGGAAGGAAGGAAAGATTTTATTTATTTTTATTTTCAGTTTAAAGTACATTAATTCTTTTAAGAATCCCCTTTTATCCTGCAGTTTCACTATTGTGGCTTCTTTTAGCCCTTTGTACTGTTAGTTGTTTGTGGTGGGGTGTGTGCATTTGCTTTGGACCTTGCATTTAAGCAGTTTCAATGTGTCTCCAAAACTCTAGAGTATTTTTTTGCATAATCCTTGAGGTTTTTTTTTGTTTTGGTTTGGTTTTTTTTTTTTTTGGTCTGCTTTTAATTTTAATTGCAAAAGGAGTGTTTTTTTGTTTAGCTTCTATTGTTTCTGCAAGGATATTGTGTGCATTATGATCATTGCTTCACAGTATTTTTCAGAACTCTTCGGAACAGGTTTTGTGCATCACTGAGGGTCCAATTGAAGAATGAAGTCCAACTTCATTCTGAGTAGCTTGAATAGCTAATCCACAAAGCACTCACTAGAGAATGTATTTAAAGGTTCAGTTTGAGGACCATATTTGTGAAGGGAATGCTTTGCCTTTCTCTTACTGTGGAGTTTATGTTAAAAAAAATTATCAAAACTCATCACAGCTTAAAAGTCTAGTTCTTGATGACACATATGGGCAGGGGAATAATTTCAATCACTTGAGCAAATAAAGACAAAATCTAAAGAAATAGTTCATTAAAAAAATCTTATATTTGCTAATATGTGTGAATGTAGTAAATACTTGGGTAAAGGTTATGGATCAATAGAAAACAAGATAAACTCAGTCAATTTAAATGTGAACTGTAGCAAAGAAGGCAAAGAAGATGGAGAGATTGAAGAAGTAGTTGTTAATAGGCTGAGTTTTTTCAGCTTCTCATGACACAAAAAAAGTGATGCACTGAAAGAGTTTTAGGCTGCAGATTGAAACACATGCCAGATTTTTTCGAACATGGAATATTTCAATGGGGAGACTCACTACATTACACTGGCAGAAGACAGATGTAAAAATAGACTTTTTTTAGGGCCTAAAGACTTTCTAAAAACAATTAAGGTAGTCCAGTGTACAGAACCACATATCACTGAAATATTGGAAATATTTTTGCCATAGCCTTTTATTTTTTCTTCTTCTGGGTATCTTCCATGGGCTACAGTGACCAAATGCAGTACATTGCACTTCTCTTCTGGTTTAGGACAGCTGCTGTTAATATTCTTACAAGAGTGTCCTCATTAAACTGTAATCTATCTCAGTGTTCTGTACCTTAAAGGGATCATAAATATTTCTGGGATATTATGATCTGAATGTATAGAATTTGCTTACTAAATGAGCTTTCAAGTTCTATGGTGTATTACAGTGGAATTGTGTAGGCATTGACTGTTGATGGACCCAGCCAAATGTCTTAGGGGATAAAGCCATATTTAGCTTTATTATAAAGTTAAATGTTGTTGACTTAGTCCCCTCAAATGCCGTTTGTTACTATTTTTACTTCAATTTGTCATCATGTTGTTATGGATTTTCAAACAAGCATATTGCTTCCCGGTCTTCATAACACAAATAGTTCTGATGCTGCAGAGTGCCCAGATTGAGGTTTCAGTTGCAGGTTTTAATTGACCTTGCTTCTCTGTGTCATGTTGTTATGCAATTTTATATATATATGTGTGGGAGGGTATTTATATATATCTCTACTATCTCTATATATAGTTAGATAGGTTAAAAATAGAAATTACATCGTTTTATATTGTGTATTAAAAGTTACATACCTATTTTTAAACTGTACAGTCACACTACATTCTTTCCAAGGAAAGCAACTGTCACCTTCCTTTGACATAAACCCCATCATGTTGTTGTCCTCCAGTTCCCCAAATTGGCCATTGAACAAAAAAGATTCTGCATAGTGTTATCTTTTGAATGGTCAAAAATAAATTCCAGTGATGGATGTTTACAGGAAATTCTTGGTACTATGGTTTATTTCTGTTTAAGGGATTGATAAGATTTGCATTTGTTGAAATCCCAAAGACAGCACCACCACACACTGAGCAGAGGAAGATACAGATGATTTGGATAATGGATATGTGGAATGCAGCAGCTCTCACCTTTTCTTTCTTTTGGTCGTACTTTGTGCCCATCAGGCTCAGGGGGAGGGAAGAGCAATCCTGCTGTTCTGCTCTTACTGTAAGAGTAATTTATTTTATATTGACTTGAGCCTAGAATGGCCAATGAGGAGAGCAGTTCCATTTGTTCACAATTCCTCCAACATTTTTGTAATAAGATTGCTTCAAACACAGCTAACAGTGTTTCACTGTACGGGCCAGGTCTGAGGAGCTAATGTGCAGATGGCTGGACTGTGCTGCAAAATCTGGAACAGAATGCCCTGCAGAGGAAACAATTTCCCCCTCCTTTCAGCAGTGTCTGGCTTTAAGCTGGCTCATCTCCATCCCACTTGGTTCCTTCTTCCATTTTCTTTACCTGAGCAGTCTGTTCAGAAAGCTCTTCAGATTTCATTTGTCCCTCTGTTACAGCCTCTATCTTCTTAGCCAGTGTCCTAGTCCACCTCATCTCTCCCTACCTGCAGCATGGCATTCAACCTGTTGGGTTTTGCTTTTAGCTCTCATTCTGTAGAATCATTGATCAATTCCATGCTAAATCAGAGTCTCAAGCTTTCTTCCTGAATTCTTTGTTGAATCTCAAAATTAGTTTGTTTTCAGAACTGATGTGTCTCACAGCAGTACCAGCTCTTGCAAAAAAAGGTTGCTCATCTCTGCTGGTACATGCTTGACCTGGATGAAGCTTCAGGGAAAGCAGCTAAAAATCCTAGCCTGAGCTGTGTGTGAATGATCTTGTAGCCTTATAGCATGGGCAAAATAGATGGGACTTCTTTTTACCAACTTTGACAGATCTGAAATACAGGGCAGCATCTGGAAAATTTCAATCACTTGACCTTACGTCCCCAAAAATGGGATGCAAGAACTGCTCAGGGAAAAATATGCATTGGTTTTAATATGTTCTCTAATTTGCTTCCTGCCTTCTCTCCCTTCAGAAAGGATTCAGCTGTTTTTGGCTTAAAACTTGCTTAGTAGATCATTCAGCTCAGCATGCCCTGCTTATTGAAATTCTAAATACGACTGGCTTTGCAAGTCTATGAATATTTCAGACAAGTTTCATTTTTAGCATAACCACCATCTCTGTCTAGTGCTTCTCATGATTATGTTAGATGAGAGTGGATTTGGGTACGTTTACAATCAATGAGACCTGTGGAGAGCTTTCCTGAAATGGAGTATGAATTCTGTGTCCATTATTTCCCAAAAGCAGGGCCTCTTGCTTGTTTCTATTACACATCCTTCTGGAGATGGTAGCAAACCTAGGTGTTGATTTGAGTGATTTTGATGACAGTGATGATGTTTTGCAAACTGACATTGTTTTATGTTCTAATATTTCAATATGCATTTTTTGTGCATATACTGGGAGACAAAATATATTGTCATGACAGTGCAAAAGAGAACTAATGGTTTATTGCATTTTAGTCCATAAAGGTGAAATGTATACTTTCTTTTTTGGTTTAGTTTTGTTGGAAACTGTGAAATTGATTTGGA
Source organism: Leptocoma aspasia (assembly GCA_013399835.1). Classification (NCBI taxonomy): domain Eukaryota; kingdom Metazoa; phylum Chordata; class Aves; order Passeriformes; family Nectariniidae; genus Leptocoma; species Leptocoma aspasia. The sequence goes on from VXAX01004367.1 coordinate 76,149, forward strand.
GATCAAGAGATACTTCTGCAGAGCTGGTGTGAAAAGCATACAGGTGAAATTCAGTTTTTTCTTTTGATTTTCATATAACTAAATCACTGTTTTCTGATTAAATAATCTATAAGAAAGCAACAGTAATTGTGTAGTTTTATAGCTTACTATTTTTTCTCATTTGAGTAGTATTGATACTGCATTAGAATTTCAGTAATGTGACTTAACAAAACAAAAAAAATTCCTTTAAGATGTAGAAAAAATATAAAACATTTACTGCACGAAAAGCTGGAGATAATTTCACATCAAGCTGATGTGATGTGTCATGTGTTCAAGTGATGTGTCAGTTTATAAAGGCACCACAGAGCTTAAAACTTTATTTCATGTAATATCAAAGTGTTAGATGGAATTACTGGTTTGGATGCAATTACTGTTAGTAGCCTTGCCTTCTGAGATTGTGTCTGAGATTTCTTTAACTATCTGATAACAGATCTCTCCCTAAGGAGCAGAATTAGCTCGTTTGCATGTGTGTCTGGACACACCTATAAGCATTTACCTGCTTTTGCTCTGGTACCTCTGGATGCCACTGTGCTTCTTGTGTCACATTTGTTCACATGGAGCTGTAGAAATAATTTACTTCACACTTCTAAAAAATTACCACCAACATGACACTGCATGGTATAGATGAATGTAATGAATTTTGAAGCACAACTGTTAAGTGCTTGTATGATTTTCTTGGGGTTTGGATGGCATATAAAGAAANATAAATTTTATTTAAAACTTGACTAAAGTCAATTTCATTGTCTTTTTTTTCTTCCCCTTTCACAGATCCATGGCACCATGAGGGTTATCCTGGAACCACTAATTGGAGACATGCCCCTAATTGGAGCACTATCCCTTTTTTTCCTTAGGAAACCTGTAAGCACCTTTATTTCCCTTTCCACGTTTTTTAGAGTGCTGATGACGGTAGTTAGAAAATGATGGAGCAAGAATTAAGCAGCAAAAGGAAAGGGTTTGGGAAATCACTGCTGTTTGGTTGAACTTTGACAGCTAAACACTGGAAAAATTTTATGTATGCTAGCAGGAACCAAGATGGATAATAATTACTTTGGAATTTGGAATTGTGTTTTGTCAAAGCTGTCAAACTTTTCTTACAAGTCTTCTGGGTAAGGAAAGATCAATAGATACCATCTAGATTGGGTGTAAAAAAGTGTTTTGGTGCTGTTCTCATGATATTCTGTAGGTAAGCATGATCTAACTTAAAATTTCATAAAATCTGTGCAAGATTATTAAGAAAACCAATGCTGGTGTTAGCACAAATTAAAATTAGAATGGGAAATTACCCACCTACTGTAAAGTTTTTGTCCTAGATAGCAAGTGAACAATTTCCATTACATTTAGCAGTGACCCAAGCATGAGGGTGGATGAAGCGCACAGTGAGATGGAATTGGAATTCAAAAAGATCATGATAGTAGCAAAAGTGGAAAGCAGAGAGAAGGTCACAGAATTCAGCTGGAAAATGTGCTAGGGCAAAGTGCATGTTTGGGCAGGAATAATAGTGAAGTAAAGGGGAGCCTTCAAGGTCTTGCTGGTATGAAAATGATACAGCCAAACTGGCATGTGTAAACAAGAGGACAGCCCTCAAATATTTTCAGTTTTAAGCATAGCACTTCAACAAATCTTTTTTTTGTAAAAGTATAAAGGATAACATAATACACATTGCACTTGGCTGGTGGAAAATTCTTCAATGTTGTGTATGTGTGTGTGAGGCAGTTACAGCAATTTGAAGTTTGGTGCTGCTTTTAATAAATATCTGTAAGAGCTTAACAGAAAATGTGGACAACGTGGAAATTCTTATGCTCCATAGACTTCTTTAAAGAAATTACTTGTTTCCATCTCTTACTTGAAAGTGTATTTTCCATTGGAAGCTTTCCTTGAATACATTCTAATTAAACACTAAAACTTACTAAGTCAAGGTTTAACGTTTCAGACTGGCAGGTCACAAATTACAAGTGTATGGGTTTAGAAGCTTTGAAGCTTCTCAAATTGATCATCTTGGTTTCATCAGCATTTTGAAACTCTGAAAAGTTGATCTAGGCTTGAGGGGTGAGAATAAATTCTTCAACAGCTTTAGGAGGTATGTTGTTACTATCTTCAAAGAAATCGCATTCTTGTCATACAGGTCTTTTGAACAAATGTCCCATGATAAATTTTTGCTACCATGTTGAAATGATAGGTTTGGTTTTAGGTGTTTATGTATGGCCTAGAAAAAACTTACATCTCTTGTGTTATTTATGTGGCTTGTTTTATCTGTCTAGAGAAATCATGTGTGCTTGGGTAGAAATTAAATCTTAGTAAATAAAATATTTAAATACTTAAATCTTAGTAAAATATGCAAGAATTTGGAAATACTTTATACCCAATTTAGTCAGTGTTTCTATAAAAGTGGATTAATTCATTTATCAGCAAAACTGATAAAACATTGGTGCTCTTATTTGGAAATAGTTGAGGAAATACATTGGGATGAACCAAATATGGATTTCCACAGATTTCTTTGAAGTGAACGTAAACACTAGGAGATGTCTGCTTAAGTTTCACCTCATTTTTAATCTCTGGCTGAGCAGTGAGTGTAAGACAACTGCTAATCTTCATGTTTATCCTAACAAAGTAAGTATGGCCCTGAAAAGGATTGAATGCTGTCTTACGCTGGTTTGCACTATGTAATTGTTAGCATACTCTCTGATATCATTTTGCTATTTAATCCTCTCCTAAACAACTTCCATACTCAGTACAGTTCCCAGCTCATTCCAGGGACTGTCCAATAAACAAGTTAAATGCAAACATTCTGGTTTAGAGGAGCAGGGAGAAAAGTGTAGCTGTGTGGATGGAGGCGTTGCCTTTTTTCCCCTACAGGAATAACATTTCTCCATTGTCTAGATGTGGTTTGTGTTGTCTCAGTTCTGTTTTGTACAGTCCTTCTGCAGAAAGCCATTCTGACACACTCTGTGCTGGGGCCATGACCTGACCCAGGATGTCTGGATTGCCCTGGGGTACCTCCTGCAGATGCTTCTGTTTGGTGCCTTCTGGGGGAGAGGCAGGAAAGCTGGCAGTGGTAGGGAGGGAGACATCAGCAGCAGGAATCCTTAGAAGCAGTTCCTGGCACTGCTCTGCTTCCCAGCATCCTGCTCTGGTAGGAGGTATCCAAACCTTCCACTTCTGGTACTCCCAGAGCCTTCTCCAGCAGGTTTTACCTCTGGTACCTGTGCCTGCTCCTTTCTAAGTGTGATGCATCTGCAAAGTGCTTGACTAGGACAACTTGCACCTGAGAGAAGAAACTGAAAACATAGCAAGTGCAACACCCCTCATTTGGGGTCAGTTTCTGAACTTTGGGAAATATATTGTCCATAGTAATTTTGTCTTTTGTCCTACCCCTGACACTTCATTAGTGGGACAAAAAAAGGATGGGAGGTAGACCGGAGTATCAGCTTGGACTAAAAAGTCAAGTCCTCCCCAAAAGCATGCAGTTACAAAAATGTTAGAACTGTTTTTCACCCTCCTTTTATTTAAAAACTAAGGTAGTGGTCAAGGTGTGAGTAAACCTAAGGGTGAATGGTTCAAAAAATAATCTAAGATAGCCCATAACTTTGACAGTTATCCATGGCTGTTCAGCTTTTTCCAGACTTCTCTCCCCACCACAGTGTGTTTTCTCAGTGTTTATTTTTCTAACTTCTGTATAAAAATGTAAAATAAAGCTTATTACAGCAAGAACCAAATTCTGTTCTCTTACTAGAGAGCAAGTTGCTGCAGCCAAAGAAAGCTTTTTAAAAATATTTTTGTTAGAAGAGAAGAGGAATTAGCTGGCAGCTAGCATTAGATTTTGTTCTCATATTTTCCAGTCTAAAGTAACTGGCAACAATTCCTCTTGCTGTGTATCATCTGTTTGCTGGACTTAATGACTATATAAGGCAACGTGGCCTATGAGTTTACCAGTCTCATATTTCTGAGTAATACAGCAAGTTTTTGATCTTTTAAGAGTTTTTACATCTTATGAAACTTTCTATATACTGTATTTTGTTGTTATTGTGAAGAAGGTGCTAAAAGTTTCATCAGCTTATAAAATAAGTTGAAATATGTAGGACATTTCAAGGGAAGGAAATATGTGCATTCTAATGCTTGAAGTAGTCTTTTAAATCTCTGAGTGTCAGTACTAGAGAGAAGGTAGCACTGGATTAACAGTCAGGATTTGGGAGGTTCTTCACTATATTAATGTTATGTGTATTTACCAGATAGTTGGTTCTCAAAGTTTTAGTTATCATTCTACTTTTGGCACAAATCAGTGCATAGTTATTTTGATTTGTGGTTCAGTTATAGAAGTTTATATGGCTTATAGTTGTTCTGTAAATGGGTAATTTTCAAAAGCTTGTTCAGTGGCACACTCAGAATTGAGGGTGTGTCCTAACCCAACCGTTTTGTCTTAATAAAAACCAAAACCCTCCCAATAAGACAAACACATAAAAATACTAGTGTTCTAAAAAGAACAATGGCTGGAAAACAGGATGTCTTCCAGGAAAAATGGGCAGCTCTTCCAAAGCTCTCATTTTCAGATTCACAGTTTTGCCTTCCACTTGCTGACTTGAGTACTGCTCTCCTTCTACTCACTTTACAGATTGGTTCTGTCTTGTAGTTTTGATTAATTTTTATATAGGTTTAATTTCATTTAATATTGTCTGCCTTTGGAAAACTGGCTGGATGGGACTTTTAAAATTTTAAGTCCTGATGAAAATTAGACTCAAAAAGGAGTGCTTGCAGCCATAATGAGTGCCAGTGAAATGGCTGGAAATAAACGAAGTGGTTATGTAGAATGTATAGAATGCCTCTAGAACATATGGGACTGTCAGGTTTGTGGAACACCTGGATAAATTCTGATGCATAGCTACTGTTAGAATAATATTTGTTAAGAATTAGTCTTGTTGCTTATGAAGTGAATGAAGTATGCTACTCAGCATACTTAAAATTTGCTATAACTTACATTTTTTTTCTCAGTGATTTTAGATTTTGGTAGCTTATGGGATGTTTTAAGGGCCATTGTAGTTGATGTTTCCACAGGGCCTTACTCTTTTCTCCCTGTGCCCTCCCCCATTCAATGCTGTTGTCTCTCTTACACCAGTTTTGAAACTTCTGCTGCTGGAGGAAGCTGGCTAAGGGACATGAGCTGGCAGGAATTAAACACCATAAGAAATGCCCGGTTTCCTGTCCTTCAGATGTATTTTAGTTGCCTGAGCCAGCTCACTAAAGTCAGGAGAGTGTCAAGACTGGTTTGAGGGTGTGAACCAAAATGCAGACTGGTGGAAGGGTGGGAAGGAGTAGAGAAAGTGGAGAGAATTGGCTTGAATGAAGCTGTGAGTAGCTGACACTATGGAGAACAGCAGGTGCACTGGATTAGTGCCAAGTCAACTGTGATCCTGCTTCTGGTCACTTGAATTCGCTTGCCTGCTGTGTCTTCTACCCCCTCAAGTATGCATCTTACCTCTCACTGAAATCTTCTGAGAGTTACAAATCAAAAACTTCTAAACACCATTTCTGTGCAGAGATATGCCATGTTTCCTATGGCAACCAGTGGGAATATTACAGCACCTACTCTCTGTAGTATTGTTTGAGAGGTTGAGTTTATTATGTATTTCCTGGGAGATACATTGGATAATGTTACATATTAAATTGTTACAACAATGCCAGCACTTCAGTATTGTAGGTGGTGATGGGCTTTGCTCTACTAACAAACAAATTGTACCATGGCTCTGTATGGCCATTCACGAGTAACAGTAGAGGGCATGTTAGTCCCCTCCTTGTAATACATTCTTGAGAAGAATCACACCTTATCCCTGGTGTAGGATTGTATCCTTGTGGCCTGTCGTAGAGCTTAAGTTTTCCTACAAAAGTCTTACACTTCCATAACTCATTAAGCAGGAAGTTGTTAATCAGCACTTCAAAACACTCTGTGGCTTCTCTTCTGAGAATAAGTATTGTTTATGGCAGCCAAATCAAGCCACAAGGTTGGCAGTGTTTAGAGGCTGCTCTTTGTACTTCCGTGAATTTTGTTTATGGTCCTGTGTATTCTACATTCCAGTAAGTATTTTTCCCTTTGTAAAGGTTTCTAGGGTCTTGAGAACACCCAATGTGTATAGAGATGCTCATTAGTTTTTAGCCTGTCTTTTCTTATTGGCTGAAGGGGTTTATTTTTTACTTTTGTTTTTTAACCTCTTCCAATGTATGTGTTGCATTATTTCACAGTACAGAGCTTTGGTAAGAGGTGAATTTCTTGGTTTTCAGGCAGATAACAAAATTTGTTTTCACTTCTCTGAGCAGAGGAAGAATTGTAAGAGGTTTGAGTAACAAGACACACAGACTACTTCGGAAAGTGTAACTGGTGTCTAGAATCCTGCCTTTGTCCAGCGAGCCGGTTGGAGAGTCTGCAAGGCACATCCCCTCTCTCAGTTGCAGTGTGTTATGGAAAGACACCATCGTTTCTGGCTTCTGGCAGAATTTCATTTAGTGACAAATCCTGCATGCAGTTTTTCCAGTGTTCTGGAAAAATCTTCTGTTAGTTCTGCTGCAGAGAACCAGCTGGCATTCTCTGAATTTAGCTAAATTAAGAGAATTATGCATTGCTTAAAGTGATGACAGAGGAGGAAATTATATTGTTAAGCTATTTTTTAAATATGTAAAGTTTTTAGATTTGGTGCTTCATAAAAGATTCATCAGCTGGCAGTCCTTTGCTTGCTCCCTTTTTCTCCATAGTACTCTTCAGTTAGCTAGGATGGCAACATTGCTGTAACTTCTGTCAGAGCCACATGTTAGGGGGTTCTGTTCTTCTCCAGCAAGTCATGGCATGGCAGTGCCCAAAATACAGAAGGAAAACGCCTTGTTATTGTGCTGGACTGTGGCTGGGGGCTCTCTCCTGCCTATGAAGAAATTCTTTGCCTCCTTTCTTGTCTCTCTGCTGCATGTGTATCTGGTGTCAGTGTTATTTCTATACTTTTGCAGATTTTTTTTTCCTGAGTTGCCTTTCAGAAAACAGTTCTAAAGTTGCAAACAGTGTATCTATTGCTGGTCTGATTGTGTTTGGAAACCAAGTGCAGACTTGAAACAACCATATTGGAAGGAAAGGTGGGGTGATGGCAGGGGGAGATAGAACACTTAAAAAAAAACATAAGAGGAGAAAACAAAAAAGCATTTCTCCCTAATACCTGTAGGCTAAGATTAGAGTGTGTGTTACTGCTGGGTGCTTCTGGTAGAGCTGGAAACGAAGCTCGGTGGTGGGCAAATGCAACAAACTTTATCTGCAAGGAGAACTTACCTTCAAAGCCCAAACAGTGAAAGCTTGGTTATGCCTGGAGTTTGAAGGCTCATATTCCTTCCAAAACATTTAATGGCTTAACATTTATTTGCAAAGCTTTTCTAATAACCCTGTAAAGTGCTTAACTGTAGTAATGTTTTATAATTTCTGAGCTTCAGCTTCAAATGGAAGAGGATTTTTCTTTACCATTTCTGAAATTGGTCTTTGTCTTTATTCCTGTACATTAAGTGGATGAAGAGAATTTCTGATATTATATGTACTAATTGTATTTCTTGTCTAAAATGACCACTCTTAGTAGCATAAATCTCAGGGTTTTTGTGTAATTGTTTTTCCATGTTTCATGCTGTAAGGACAGATGATGGAATGAGTGGGTAGGCTTGTTTTTTACCAGAGGTGTGTAATAATCAAAATATTGACAGTGAGGTTGTACCATAGCCCTGTTTGTGTTTCATAGGCTGTGTTGAAACCTTTTGAAATGCTTTTTTAGTCACACAGTGAAAAGTGTCACTTCTCAGTGGCATCTCTTAGGTTGTTCTTAGTTTTCTTTTGGGCTGTGGCAGTTAATACAGAAACCACTGTGATAAATGTTTCAGTCCAGTACAGGAGATGTTTCCCAATGTTGAATTTCAACATGCATTGTGTTGCTCAATGCATTTATTCAGTGAAGTCTGTTTAGGAAACAGCACAGAACTTGTTGTCTTAGTTGCTGTATGCAATACACAGAACAAAATATGAAAACAAAAGGAAATGCAAATATTTTCTTATTTGCCATTTAATCTGAAAACATCATTACGTAAAACTGTTAAATACAGGATGCAGGTATGAACACCTCAGGATAGGGACCACTTTTGGAAGGCATTTATGGTGTCCATTTGCTTCTATTTTGCCTATGAATAAAGAAAAAATAAATCATATAATAAACTGGATTCTTTGTCTTAAAACAGGATAAAATTACTTCTTCTAGAAGCTTGGTAGACTGCATAGATTTTTAAAGTGTCTCATAATGTACAGTCAAAACTTGTGATTAGAACAAGAGAATTAGTCTGAATACTCAAATTGTGGTTAGTCTTATCAGCTACTACCAAGCGACTTGTTTGCTGTGTTACTTAAACATCTGTTTGTTTGCATGACTGAGGAAGTAGTATAAAACTGAAATTATTCACACTAAGTTGGACTTTTCATCCTAGTTCAATTATTTATTTCTTAACTTTTTTTTCCAGATTTAAGATGAGGAGGAGTTTTGAGAACATATACTAATAATTTACACAATTAATTTTTAAAGAAGAACATACTGAAATTATCTTAGTTTTCCTAAATGTAAATGTTCTGTGTTCTAGCTCGTAGTTTGTTTTTGTAGAACTGTACAACTAAAGCTTACATACCAATGTAAAAGAACCCATTTTATAACAAATTATTTTCAACAAGGGGTTTTCTACATTTGGAAATTAAAAATCTCATAGCTTTAAATTGATAATCGTGTAGAAAAAAAATTACAGCACCTCAAAAAAAAAAAAGATTGTTCAGTAGATAGTATGGGTTGTAGCTAAGAACTTATTCTCTTCTGAAAGGTATTACTGCCATTTAGTCTTGCTAGTATTCCATAAATAGAAGAGCATTAACCTTTTCTCACTAAAATAATCCTGCTAGTACTCTAATAGAAAGTGGACAAAGCTAATTGTAAATGAGGTACTTTTAAAAAGGCATTGGATACAAAGTGGTCCTGCAGCCAGTGATAGCTCTGTGCTTTCACCTAAAGAAAGAATCAGCCAAGAAAGTCAGCAATCTCTGTAGAACTATTGAAGAATTTTGTCACTTTAGATTCTTACATTCTTACATGGTTTCATGGACAACAAATGTATATGATCAGGTAGATGGCTTAGTCTGTATTTAGTTTCCCTCACACAGCGTGACTCTCTGTAGAGAGGGGGTGTCTGAAACAGGATCTCTGACTTTCTGGAGAAACTACTGGGTGGAATTACTCCATGATGGGGAAAGATGGAAATTTTCTGCCACAAGGAAGATGACTCCTACCCCATCTGCAGATTTGCAGCTTGGAACAGATTTGGGGCCAGTGTAGCAGAGGAGGGCCTGGGAGCATCCAAGCCAGCAGAGCCAGAACTGCACTGAAGCACCAGGAGGAAGGGGGAAGTGGTCACTTCTGAGAGACTCCTGGCTCCATGTGCCATCCTGACCTGTTTTCTCTTGAGCTTTGTGCTTGCCTGGACCTCAGAGTCAGCATGTTGTCAGCTGTTACAGCTTGACTGGCCCTCAGACCATTACCCACTGCTGCTCTTCCGTGTGGGGATCAACACCACTTCCAGGGGAGATCTGGAAAGCATGAAATGTGACTCCAGCATGGCTCTGGAGGCAATTCAAGGGCACATGGGCTCAAGTGGTGCCCTTGAGCACCTTGATCTCTGTCCTGCTGGTAAAGTTGAAGAGACAAGAAAGTGATTGGGAGTAGCCAGGAGGGAATAATGAACGAGAAATCATTGAAACCAAGCCAATAACCCTCTGTGATCAGAAGGCTGGCTCGGTGGATGAGGGAAGAACTATGGATACAGCTTATCTTGACTTCAGTAAAGCTTTTGATGCTGCCTTCTGCAACATCCTCGTAGGTAAACTGCTAAGTACAGAGCAGATAAATGGACAGCCTGATTGAAAAGTGGCTAAACTCTTCAGGCTCAGTGACTCGTGGTCAGCAACATGAAGTTTAGCTGGAGAACTGTCAGTAGTGGTTTACCCTGGGATAAAAAGTGGGGCCAGCACAAATTCATGGCTGTCCTGGATGGTGGGACAAGAGTGTGCTCTCAGCAAGTTTGCTTGCTTAAAACTGGAAAGAATGCTTGATACACCTAATAGTTGTACTGCTATTTAGAGGGACCCTGACAAGCTGCAGAAATGTGCCAACAGGAATCTCATGAAGTTCAACAAATGGAAATGTAAAGTCTTGTGCCTAGAAAGGAATAACCCTGTCTCCCAGGACGGGCTGGGGGCTGACTGGCTGGAAAGCAGCTTTGCTGAAAAAGGTACGAGCTGTTCAATTGGACAGAAAGGGGAAGAGAAGTCAGAAATGTGCACTTACGGCAAAGAAGGCCAGTAGCATCCTGGGCTGCATTAGGAGAAGCATTGCCAGCTGGTTGAGGGAGATTTTTCCATTCTCCACAGCACTGGTGAGGCACATCTGGAGTGCAGTGTGGGGTTCCCCAGTACAACAGAGACAGGGACATGCTGGAATAAGTCCAGTGAAGGGCCACAGAAATAATGAAGGTACTGGGCATATCTCATGAAATCATGCTCCAGTCCCTCAATTATCTTCATGATGTCCAGGATAGCCTGAGCCCTGTTTGTGGCAAGGGCATGCTGCTGGCTCATGTAGATCTCCCATGGTATGTCTTGCCTTTTGTTCTGGAATATCTGGTTATTACAGCTTACCTTTTCATTGAAAGGATAATGATTTTCCCTGCTTGTTTGTTACAGGTAGGCCTGGTAATATTGTTCATAGGTAACATTGCTGAAATATTTGCCACTGTTACAAAAGTATATTAAGTAACAATGCTCCTTAGATGAGTAAATCTATTATGTGTTATCTTTACTGGAAGTATCCACTAAGGAAATCACTAATTAAACTATTAATAGCTCCTTTGTAAAAGAATGGTATGTCCTATTTTTAAAAAAGAAAGTGAAGGTAGGGTGATGATTTTCGTCTGTTTGAGAAAATATACAACATTTGTTCTCGTAGAGGTTTGTTGTTTTGTTTCAGCATTTAGATGTACCACCACAATTAGTTTCTTAACTGAGGAATATCAAAATCCTTTTCTCATGCAGTTGTACTTAGATTGGGTGAGTTGGATTTGGAAACATGGTGGTAACTGGGTGGGTTTGTACTTATTTCTTGCTTAAATACTCTGTTAACTTCTGTGAAGTTAATTGAAATCATTCCGTGAGAGAGAACTAAGGGAACTCAGGTCTGTTGGTTTTGATATCTAGAATTAGAATATTATAGGATCAAAGAGGATGTTCTAAATTAGTTTTTAATGCCAGCAATCATGAAACAGAATAGGTGCTTTTATAGGGTATAATATTCTGCAAAGATTTTCAGTGAAGAAAGTATGCATGACCTAGTAATGAGTTATCCCTTTTAGTTATTTCTGAGGATTTTTCCCACTTTGATACTTAATCTTGTTGATACCTTTCTTCTTTATCAGTGATAGAATGAACTTGTGCCTTGAAAACAGCCTCTTATGTTTGCAAGTTGTTATCACATCTTCCTGCCACCTTCTTAATCCCAGTTCTTCATTCTTTCTGCTGGTTATGTCTTCTAGATCTCTTTTTTTTTCCTGGTCTCACACAGGATTCTTTTTCAGTTTATTGCAATTTGCAAATTCATGTTAATGACTGTTCATCTCTAACAGGCCTATGGTGACTCCAGAAATATTTCTTCAGAAAATAAGACCACATTTCATTATTCTATATGGGTTGTACAGAGTAGATCCTGTGTATTTGTGTGTATTGGGGACTGTGTATTTATATGAATGGTGGAAGAGTGGATAAGAGAACGGTGAAACTTCTTATAACTTTTAAAAAATATGTCTAAAAATTCTTAAGAATGGGAGAGGGTTGCTTTGTTTGCTTGTTTGTTTGTTTAAGAAAATCCTGGAAACTGGTTAACTCTCCACTGATCAGAATCAATAACAATTTTGTTTATTTCTTCAGTGTTATTAATTCTAAGCTGCTTTTCTTTTTGTTTTCTGTCCATTCTCTCNCTGACCAATCTTCTGGATGTTCCAGGACTGAAGTGAGTACACCTAAAGCAATGTTTGATATATCTGCACCCCAGTAAAGCCCACAAAATCTCAAGACCATCAATTGAATAGTTTCTAGGTTAGATGACTCTGAGCAGTTCTCTCTTAATGTAGAATTATATGAAATTGCTCAATTTGCAGAAGATAGTGATTTCACCACAAGTCAAAGTATGCCAAAAGTATATCTAGTAGGTCTTGTTAAAAATACTTTGAAAATATAATTTGTAATGTACTTCTTTTAGTGTTCTCAGCCTTTCCAGAACCCTGTGAATTTCCTATCTGCCATCTCCTATGACAGCAGAAAGACACAGAGCCTTCCTTTCATGCCAGTGGGTTCATGACATCTTGGTTCTTGGCTTTGTATGCCAATCCATCGCTATTTGTTTGTGTAAGGGTAGTTAGAAATACCTTAAGACTATTCAAATTCAATAAAGTTTCTAATATCTTCAAGTGTTTAGTTTTAAAGCTTTCAGTTTATTATGTGAAGATCAAGTGGAGTAGCAAAAATATTGACTGTATATAGCTAGAAAATAGCTTAGCTTATTCAGAGCTTTTCCTAATACCACATGATAAAATCCCAATTTAAAAAGCATCAATAGAGGTGCAAATTAGGCTGCTTTCAATCATTACAGACCTGATAAAGTTAAATCCATGAATATATTAATATTTATCAGGTTTTAGTAGTTACCCAGGGGTTTTTAGTATGGATACAATGGCAAAGGAGATAATGGTGGATCTGATACACACTTGGATTTTGTGACTATGCCTTTTATTAGATCCCATAATCTCAAGAGTTGGCTGACTCCAGAATTATTTTTTATTGTTTCAGAACCGGAGTTTGAATTTAGGTATTAAATTAATCCCTTAGTAATCAATTGCATGACTGAAGTGGGTTTTGCTTTCCTTAGTCATGTGAAGCCATTGCATGGAATCCCAGCTGAACAGTTTGAAATTAGAACTTGCATTAAGTAGGTTAATGGCTGCAAGAATTGCCCATGTTTCAAGCCTGCTTAAGACTGTCTCTGAGGAAAGAGGTTTTCTTGATGAGAGAAAATGGCTTCCAAAATACAGCTCCTGAGTAATAATTTGCTCTTTTGATATAACATGACTAAATTTACATTTAGTACTTAACTTTACTAGGTTCCTGAGACTCACATCCTGCTACATATTTGCCTGACTACAAACACACAACCTCAGATGTAAACGAAGTCTCACTAAATATCTCAAGTTTATGGTTTCCAGAGCAACCAAACTTGGCCACATATGCACAAACCAGTGCCATCTAGACGTGGTATAGTTTCTATAGTAACTGTAACTGAGGTGACTCATGCTCTGCCTTGCCAAGAGGTTTCTGTAGTGATGTATTTGTTTTCCTTATCTATATAGATAAGTTGTATATTTTGGTCTGACAACTTGATGTATTGTAGTTGTTATAAACAATGATGAACAAGAGATTGCTGCCACCACAGGTACCTTTTTAGTCCTGTGGCTGTTGGCTGCACACTAAACTGCTTATTTGTACTGTTTGCAAATGTCTTCTGCTAATTGAATTTCAGCATTAGCTGCTGGAAGCTTCCCTGTCAGCTGTTAACAGTTTTTTCATTGCTTTTCCTATATGGCTCCACAAGGAGGAGGACACACAAGTAATTCATATTCCATCATTAGTAAAGCTTGCAGAGAAGTGGAATTAAAATCTCTGTGTGAGGAGGAGCCAGGCTGTGAGAATACTCTGGTGTTTTCAGGAAGGGATGTGGATGATGGGAAGATGTTGGGGTTGCTTGAGATACAGTGAAAACATGCTATGCAGTCAGAAATGTGCTGTCTCTGCAGTATGAATAAAGATGGAGCAGGAAAAATGCACAGATGATAAAAATTGATAAAAATTAAGTAGAGCTAAATAGAGAGCAATACAAAAGAGTAGGTAACTGACAATTATTCTTTTGCAATGAAATGGAGCTTTTGAAGACAGTCTAATAAACGATATGAAACACTGCACTTCCTTCATTTTTTGAACTGAAAAAATAATAGTACATAGAATCATTGACTAAAGTTTTATGATCTTAGGAAGCTGTTTTTTAATGATGCATCAACATAAGGGTTTATATTAATGCGTCTTTGTTGCTTGCAGTGTTTTGTCTCTGTTTTCCATAGATCAGACCACTTACTTTAGATAACAAAAAAATGCAAAAGATTGTAATTTCTGCCTTGTATTCATGAAGAATACTTTGCATCCAAGAGCACCCCAGCTGGATAATACTAGATGAGATTTAAACAGCTTGAAAGCATCATGTTGTTTTAGAATTCATTTAATTCATTAGTTAGTTGCATACAATCTTTAGTGTTCTTTTTCAGCTCCCTGTATTTAAATTTAGGTATCTGCTGCCTTCTAGGAGTCCAGTTTCTCTGTGTAAAACTTGGTAAAACTTCATTAATGCTGCCTCATTTTTCTCAGGTGTTTTTGTGGAATTCAAGTAGTAATGTTGGGATAAAATTATGAGACTGACCTCTGGAATCAGAGTGAGGGTTTGGTTCTGGCATAAAGGATTGTGAATCCTCCCAGTGCTTGGGCTGTGTTTCTGTCTCTTATTTAAGGAGATTTGCTGTAGCTCTATTTGAACATTAGTCAGTCTCTGAACCTTACGCTAGCCTAGAGTAGGTTATTTATGCCTGTGATAACATAAAGTCTGTGATCTTAAGGAAGTACTAGAGAAGAGCACGGCAGCCTTTCTTCCAAGGCAGCTCTGGTCCCAGTGCTTTCCTTGCACTGTTCCTTTGCTTTCTGTGACCCTAGCTGGTTTTCTCCATTAGTCATCTGTTCTTAAGGGACTGGGCATAAAGGCAGAGCTTTCTCTTCTTGCCAAGCAGGGACACTAACAAAAGCAGGAACAAAAAAGTTTACCTGATCTCTATACTAGAGTTTTCTCATTAGACTTGTATTTTGAAAAGTGTGATTGTTGCTTGCGTAGTTACCATCACCTCAGCTTGGGTTTGGTTTTTCTTTTCCTTGTAATTGTTAAGACTGGCTGAGATGCTTATCTTCAATTTTTTGTCAGCTCTTAACAAAATAATGAGTTCTATTTTCTTGGCTCATTTCAGAGAGTTTAGCATACATAAGTTGAAAGCTAGATGTTTGGCAAAATGAAACTTCAAAGTTTGAAAAGCAATATGTTAAAATTAAGCTACTCTTCAGTTAACATGATTATCTTGTAGTATTTGTGTTAAGATTTACTGAAACTGAATGTCTAGGGTTCACATAGAATGACAATCTCTGTAAATGTGATTGGATAAGCTCTGCATGAAGTAGGGGGAGAAGGAAGACTCTTAAGAGCACATGTGAATTAACTCAGAAGTGAAGAGGAAACTTTTTTCCTCTGAGCAGTATCTTAACACTATCCACTGTTTCTTCTTTCTAACCAGTGGCCTGCACAGACCTGTCCGTTGATTTTGATGCAGCCTTGAGCTCCTTCTGTCCTGTTGTTCTGAGTACCATTAAAAAGTCAGCCATGTTCCATCATGTATTGTAGTTATCTGGATTTACAGTGCAAGTGGGCAGCCAAGGGGATGCAGGCTGTTCAGGTTGCAAATCTCTGGCATGAAAATCAGTGTGCATTTCTAGTGGGCCAGATTGTATTTAATGGGTTTGTTCTGTTGCCCATCTCTAGCATAATGTTAATTGCTCACCACTACATTTTCTTTCAGAAATGAAACTGTAACACGTATCACATTTCACTGCAGCTTTTGTGTTTTTATATGCTAGCTCCTGAGTCAGAGCTATTGCCAGCTACAGATTCAGTCTTTGAAAAACTTCACAAGGTGCTCATACACAAGTGCTTAATCCAAAAAGTGTGCAAAGTAATCAAACATCATCTGCATCTTGATTTCACAGACTGTAAAAAGGGAATCATGGAGTGTATTTAGGAGGAGAAATCACAGCTCCACCAGCTTTAGTGAGAACATACCTCTGCAGTTCAGAGTATCTCAAGTATTGTTGTAATTACCTCTCTGAACCTTTGTACATCTTCCTGAGATGTCCTGGGTACTTGTGTTCCATGTTCTGCCTTTTGCCTGTGTAGGCAATGTGTGTAACCAGTGCTGTTGGTCTGACAATGATTTGTTGTCAGTTCAGACCTGAGCTGGGTGACCTTGTAGCTTAGGAAATTGTTCTCCTCTCTGTGCTTGTGGAGGGGTGTGGGGTTGGGTTTTATGTGATTCATTACCAGTGTGGTTGCACTGCCACTCCCTTTTCACTGAACAAAACCAGTTTTGCTTCCCTAGGCTACATTTTACTCAGCCATGAGCTTGTGTTCTGTGTGTCTGTGGTTTGAGTGATGGTCCTCCCAGCTCAAGAGGACAACTAGTTTCATAACAATACATGAATGGGTAGCCAAACTTCCAAGGACAGATAAATCATTATTGAAGTACAAAAGTAATTAAACAGTTACCATCTGTCTTGTTATATGCATTAGAGACAAGAGAAGTTATGCAATAGCCTTTTACCCAGGCTGGTGTTAAAAGGCAAGGGTGAGGGGGAAATTTGGCTGTGGCAGGGAAATGGGAACTTTATATTCATCCCTGCAGTTTTTGCTGTTCAGTGTCAGCTGCTTCCACCTGGTGGCCATTTGGGCAAGAATCCTTTATTTTAAGTTTACAAACCAGATGTGTCTTCTGCTCTCCCAGAAAGGCAAATATTTTCTCCGTTTAGGTTGTTAAGCAGAAAAAGGAGTAATTTTTTTTAAGTGACTGAGGATTCTTTTCTCCAACAGTGGCTTATCAGATACAATAATATTGGATATAATATCCAACTACTTGGTCCTTCCAAACAGAATTACAGTCCCCCTTGTCAGTGAAGTGCAGATTGCTCAGCTGAGGTTTCCTATACCAAAGGTAAGCAGGTTTCTGTTAACAGTAATAATTGGCATTTGTTTTCTTCTGCAGTAACTGTTCAAGGTAATCTGGGTGAACTTCGAAATATAGTTACTGCACTGGTACAAGTTGCTGTGAATTCAATCACTGATAATAACTGATTTAATTTATAAACAATTTCTGTGAAGTTAATGTTTCAAAAGAACACCAAGAAAGATTTATTTTTTTATTTATTCTTTTTTGTTGGAATCTTAAACATATTACTTTTACAATCATTAGATTGCTACAATGTAGTTTAACTGTATAGATGAAAAAAATGTAGCATGTGTTTTATATTATTATGGAAAATTACTATTTGTGTGCTTCACTAAATAGGTGTTATTTTTTTGCTAGTCACTTTAGAAACCTGGTATTTCTTGATGTAACTGGCATGTTTCTGATGGCTGATCCCAGTTTTTCTTTTCAGGAGTCTCTTGAGTGCTAGGTCTGTTGAGTGTGTGGGTCATCACTGATATCTTCTATTTACAGTATGTCCAAAATAAGTTTCACGTTAAAGAAATGGCAATGGAAATTATAAAACATCTATTGTGTAAATTGTGATGACAGGAAAGTTTTCAGATTACTGTACAAACTCATCTTTTCCTTTTTCAGGGTGTTCTAAGGATACACTTTATTGAAGCTCAGGACCTGGAGGGGAAAGATACTTACCTAAAAGGGATTGTCAAAGGAAAGTCAGATCCTTATGGAATCATCCGTGTGGGCAACCAGATTTTCCAAAGCAAGGTCATCAAAGAAAATCTCAATCCAAAATGGAATGAAGTTTATGAGGTATAATCGATAAAAATACCTTGTTGTATGTTCTTCTTTACAGAAGAAACAAAAGAAGAAATATCCTCTTTCTTTTGTTAAAGAGGTTATTTTGGTGGTGTCCTTAAGGAGCTTCCTGATGTCTCCCTCTAGAAGCCCAAAATTCTGTAACAAAACAGAAATTCTCCCTTGATTTATGTACTTTTTTTTTTTTTTTTCCTAGACTGAGCATCAGTAATTCTGAAAAAGTAGTTTGGGCTTTTAGAGCCAGCATTGACAAATTATATCTGAAAAGCTCTTAAAATTGCTCTACTCATTAAATTGCAATTTTTAAAGCCTTTTCTTTCTGATGTATTTTATTATACAAAGGTACTGCAGCTTTGCTGTTATTATGCCATTTAACCAAGCTGGTTAGTTTTACTGATAATGCCCTCTCACTGAATTTCCAGGCCTTAGTGTATGAACATCCAGGACAGGAGCTAGAGATTGAGCTCTTTGATGAAGATCCAGATAAAGATGACTTCCTGGGAAGGTAAATGTTATGGAGAATATGTTTGTAGGTATTGGAAAGAGATGAAATATTGTAATTTTTCTTCAATTATTGTTTTTATTTTATTGCAGTTGTTCTGCTATCTAATTGCATTTATAGATCAATTATCATGGTAGTAAATAATTCCCTAACTACTTCATGTATGTAAATACATTTATATGTAAATGTGCTTGGGTGTGTATATACACATCCATATGTTTACCTATTTTTGAAAAAAACAGGTGAGTACTCTGGGTACCCAGAATTGTGCCCTAGCTTCTTTAATGTTTGTGAGCTAGCACTAAGTCTTAATTCTTTCTTCAGACAAAGTTAATATAGTTTTATAACTCTGTATCTTCTTCATCTTCATAGCTTCTAAATGACTGTCTCGAGTTTATTTTGCTCTTAAGAGCTGATCTTAACTATTTGATTAAAGAAAAAAATTTGCTGAAATGCTTTCGCAAACATGAATCACTCTTTGACTCCACAGGCCGTAGGTGTTTACTCATAAACATTTCAGGGTTTTAGCCAGCTTCTTTCTCCAGTAATTTGTCACCTTTATTTCTTGCAGAGTTTTGGAACTTCCCATTGTTGCTTTCCATACAGAGTAGAGCTCCCTTACCTTTCCAGCTCCTTCTCTCTTAACAGGAGCAACAGTACCTACTTCTCATTAAAATAAAGAAGTAGGTAGTACAAAGGCTTCTTTTTCTTTGCACTTCCCTAATCTTAAACTGAAGTGATGGTGGGAGGAAGTGACATAATGTGTACATCAGTACTAATAAAATAAAAAGCCAGACAGATGTTCATGCTCTGGCATGCACTTGTCTGCTCTGTTTAATTTTCAGCAGATTCATTCCCTGCTACATTAGCTTGTGTGAACTAGAACTCTCCCAGACACTGCCAGAGAATGAATTTGGTCATAGCATACATCCAGGTGCTATTTCCAGTGGGTAATTGGGTGTGCTCTCTGTTTTGAGAGTTGGGTCATCTATATGTGGGTTATATTGTGCCAGTTGCCCTTGCAGCTACAAAATGGGGCCTAGTGTAGGCATTTTTCTGTTATCCTGCACTCACCTTTGCTCAGCCATTTCATTCCCTGCTGCTTCTTTTCTTAGGTGCTAAAATAATAATATTCTGCTCTTTTAATCTCAGTGGATATTCAACAAGCACAGGCTGGTGCTTGAGTTCTGTGCTAGATCTTTTGTTTCTTGGCTAAAATACGACTTCTTTTTCTCCATTTTTCTAGTTTGATGATTGATTTAATTGAAGTTGAAAAGGAGCGTCTTCTAGATGAGGTAATCAAGTTCAGTAAGTTTTGGTTTAACAAGGCCCATATGTTGTACATGTAGTTGTTCTTGCATTATTTCTTCCTGGGCATAGTTCCTGTATGTGCAAGAATAACCTTAATGCTGTAGAAATAGATGCCCTGATGATCAGTACAGTGGTTTAAGAGATATCTAAACTGGTGAAATCTGAAAAATAATTACATTCTTTGTTGGTCTTGGGGTTTTAAGGTTACTCATATGCAAATGCAAAAAATAGTAACTTAGATATTTGGTGAGAAGGTTTTTTTGCAAGAGAATAGTTAATTGCTGGGCAGACTAATTTTTGTACTGTACGTAAGAGAGATTTTATGGGAACATTGTGCAGGGTTTGTTTTCCCAGAACATCTTTACAGAGCTTTAAGAATTTTCTTGGTATTTTAAAGATGTTTTTATTGTATAATGTAGAGGTTTGTCTGGGTGGTTTTATCATTCTGTTGTAATACTTTATGCAAAATACGACATTTTAATGGATCAGGTCTTTTCAGGTTATGTGGACTTCAGCTCTGAGAGATTCTAGACATTAGTGTTTCCTAAATGTCCTGAAGAACCAATTGCAATCATATATTTGTTTGCCAGATTATTTCACATTACTTTGCTTAATTTTCAGTGGTTTACTTTGGATGAAGTGTCCAAAGGAAAGTTGCATTTAAAACTGGAATGGCTCACATTGATGCCAACTGCTGACAATCTAGACAAGGTATTAAAGAAACACTTTACTTTCATTCTAATCTTAATTGTTTTGGGGTGATTCTGTTGACTTTTTTTTGTTTATTTGTTAAGTATATAAGCAGTTCTCTAGCTGCTGTGTATTTGGAGAAACCTGTAGCTTTATTCCAAGCTGTCTTTAGAAATCTCAAACCAGTCATAAGTGTCAATGGTTTAAATGAGATTTTCAAATGCATGCATTTTGTGGTTCTCTTATTTTCTCTTAATGTTACTGTTTAGGAAAATCTGCTGACATTTCATTAGTCTGGGAGATAAAGCTGGATATGATATTACAATCTGTCCAATCAAAAAAAAAAAAAGTAGGACATGGGGTGCAAATTTCCATGCACATGGTTTTGAAATGTCTGTATGAGTCTTAAACTTAATTTTTATGCTTCATGCTCTGAATTTGTGAATGTTTGCTTTTTGGGAGATGTTTTTTTGGTTTGTTTTTTTTTTCAAAAATGGGACAGAAATAGTAATACTTGGTTTCCAGGAAGGCTTACAGTGTGTTTTTGTTTTAGGTGCTAACAAGCATTAGAGCTGATAAAGACCAAGCTAATGATGGGCTTTCATCTGCATTGCTTATTCTGTATTTGGACTCAGCAAGAAATCTGCCTGTAAGTTACATTCTCATGGATACCCTTTTGTCACAGAGCCTCCCAGCATGTCTTGCTTGGTGGTGTGACACACTGCTTTACTAACACACATTGTGCCATCTTCTCTATAATTCCTCTCCTTTCAAGACGTGTAATGTAAGGTCCACTTTTTTAGTAGCATAGTATTTAGCTATGTATTTAATAAAACATTATTCTTTAATCAGTGTGGTTTTTCTTTAAAGAATGCTCCTTTCCTGGACTTGAAAGGCTGCATGTTTTTATTACATGATGTTTACCATAAATGGTATGGGATTAGCATGAGGAATTTTAAGGAACTAACTGGGAAAAAAACCCACTTCCGTAAGTTTCTTGCTTTGGCTTAGGGTATCACTGGAGATTTGAAGGTACTGAAGTCCTCATCATGAAATCAGTACTGTGCAGTTGATGTTACAGTGCCAGAATACTTGCACGAGATTTCTATCAGATTGTTTTTTGCAGGGTTTATTTGCTTGCGCAAAACATAGAAATAAATCATGTTCTGTCTCTCTGTGGATTTATCCTATGGGACTATGAAATAACTTGTTTTGGAGTTTATTTCAGGTTAGTAAGTACTGTTCCTAGTTGTAGTTGATAGCAGTAATAAAGTTAACCCTACCATAAAGAGATACGTGAAACTTAACTGAGTATTGCTGTTTTTCAGCATTTCTATTAGATGAGAGGTTCTGAAAGTGACGACTAAAATATTAACCAGAGAATACAGTTTTCAAGCTTTGGATTTTTTTTTTTGCGTGCTTTTTGCAGATTTGTCTGCTGAAATTTAAGTTAAAATTAAGTTAAATCAGAGTGGTAACAAATGAAACCTTAGTAGCCTAAACAATTTACATGACTGACTAGTGATTTCATGTCTGTTCCAGAGTGTATAGAGCAGAGTTTGGAAGTAGTATTTCTAGGCTATTTTAAAAGCTAAAAAGACTCATTTGAAATAGATCCTCCCATTTGCTTTTTAACCTCACTGTATATTGAATTCGGGCAAAATCTGTAACTTAGCAGAAAAAAAAAAAGGAATTACTACAGTACAGAGTAAGCAGTAACAACAGAATAGAATTCTGGTGTGCTTAGCATCAGTTTCAGAGTACTGCAACAAATAGAAAAAGTCTGTCTGCCATCTGTTTTGTGTACTAGATTCAATTGAACCAATTTATGTACCTTCTTGTTCAACTATTGAATTTTACTGAAACAGCTACAAATTTAATATGTTTGGTAAGATACACTAAAGCCTCTTATTTAAAATAAATGATGTAAAGTTCTGTCATACACCAGTTCCAGTCTTTTCCATACCGCTCTGATTCTCTGTGTTACATTCTCCAGCAAATACTCTGAGGCTTTGTAATAAATTAAATTCTTTGTTTAAACAAACATTCTCTAATATTGTCTCCGTCCTTTGGAAAGATTAGATTGCAAGTCTTGAGTTCTACCTATTTTTGCAGACAGTATTTTAATTTCAGTGCATTTAATCAGTAGATCTCTAAACTCTAGGGTACAGAAAGGGGGAGTTCTTTGTACAAAGCAAGCCAGTTAGGAAATTTGGGAACAGCATCCCAAATTTCCTGTTGCTGCATCTGATGTTCTCTCTATAGTACAAGAATTGCCTGGGTGGGTTGAGAATGATGGTCATAGTGTGGGACCTGTTTAATCCTCTTACTTTCTTCTTCTACCAGCCCAGAAAAGCAGTTGCAACAAATGACTCAATATTTAACTTCAAGTAATTTTCTTTCCAGTGTTGTAAAGAACATACTAGAAAGTAACATAGAACAATTGCAAATTCCATGTACAAGTTTACTACAATAGAATAATATGATACTGAGTTAAATCAAATTTACCAAAATCAGAGACCAAAAGGCTTCACAGTTACGTCAAACAGGGGGGAAATACCATGGGAAGACTTCTTTAATGCAGGAGAACTGAAAAGGTTTCTGTACATTTTAGAAAGACAATCTACATGAACTGCAGTTAATTGGAGTAAATAGAGCTTTTTTTATGGCCATAGGATTCTAATATGGAGCAACATTTACAAGACTAAACATGAAATTTGCTGGTTTCTCATGTTTTGCTCAAGTTCAGTGGTAGGGGCTGCGTAGAGCAATAGCAAATTAGTCTCTTGGATTGCTTATATTTATGGAGAAGACAGAATTCAAAGAAAATGAAGGATTAAAATTACACTGACCCTTATTAATAGTTTGAAGACTTTTGTGCACAACTTTAACATTACAGTGAAATGTTTTCTACATGACTATTACTTTTTATTACCTTGAAAATTGCCTCACGTGAATGCTTATCACTGGTACATTTTGGATCATGCCTTCAGCCTGGTTTTGTTCAAGTTACAGTGTTGAGTTACCCCAACACAGGCCTTTCTTTTGCACAGGTGCATCATAGTTGTGAGTTTCTGGCACACTGAGATGATTTATCTGGAAAAGAAATAGAAATGGTGTAGAAGGCTGGTCTCTAATTTAGTAAACATTAGTTGGATCTGCCATATAAATCTGAACTACTAAGAGTGAGCCTGGAAAGTGGGTTAATATATTTGAATAATTAATTTAAAAAAATTCAAAAAACATTCCACCTTGCTGTGCTACAGAAAGTCATTTAATGGATGAAACTATTTGTAATGACAAATATTTACTTTTTGTTACCCGCTGTTTTCTCTGGAATCCTTTGACTATTTTCCTTAACTTTTCTGTGTAGTAAAGCTGCTTATGCATTCATTCTGCCACAATCCCATCACTCTGCTTTCTCCTTCCATTTCCATCTTCCTAAGAGTATCTACGAGGGAAACTTTGGGTGTGGATACTTAAAAGAGAGGAGAGCATCGGGACTAGTCTTTTGTGAAAACACTACCTCACTCTATAGAGCACTATTTGTGAGTTCTCTGGTATTGTTTGTATTGTACCTTTTCTCTGCCAGAGTGTGGATTAGTGCTACTAAAGCCACTCACTCTAGTGGAATGAGAGCATGCAATTTGTTTTCCTGCATGGTTTCAACAAGTGTGCATTGTTTTTGTGCTATTTTTATTGCATTTTAAAGGCTACTTAAATTTCACTGATCAGCATATCATTGGGTAAGTAATTAACCTTTTATGATAAAAAACCCAAGATAAGTTTGTTGTAAAAGCTCTTTACATTTAACTTTAATTGCTGATTCATTGAGAAATAAAATTAATACTGTACTAGCACACTGTGTGCTGGTTAATTGTTGGCTTTTATTGCAAAGAAATTAAAATAATAAATATTGCAACCAATAGTTTCTTTAAAAGGTGACACACTCAATGTTTGTAAGAACTTGCAACCTCTCCACACTGGTTCAAGTTGCTTTAAAAATGGGTGCAGTTCTTTGTGCTTCCCAGACTATAAATTCCCTTGTAAATTCTATCTCACTCCATGATGCTCCTTGTTTTGCAAATTCCCAAGCTCCTTTTCTTTTTTTGAATTTAGTTTGTAGTTGGGAGAATCCAGGCTAGAGTGAGCTGCCAAGTAATATTTTTTGCTTTAATTTAATGTTACAAAACTATTAAAAACTGATGAGCCTCTGAGTATCTGACATTTAAATCTGGAAGTACAACCTTGGTATCTTCAAAAAGACTGAGAATCTGTTCAGAATAAGTATCTTTTTGCCAGACAGAGGTGGGTTTGTCTTTGGAGATTGTGCAGATAAATTTGTAGCTGGTTGGCTACATCATAATCCTTGATTTTAAAACACCTTTCCAAAGCCCAGCAAAATCCTTTCTGTTAGTTTCTCTGTAGAGGTTAATTTTAAAGTATCTAAAAAGTTATAACCATTCTATAATCTTGTTAAAAATTAATAAATGAGAATGACAATTTATAACCTACAGCTCCATCATCTTGGTGTTAAAACTGTTAAGGAGTTGCTGTTTCTTTTAGTTATACAAACACCAGATATATCTTTAAAGTAATTATTATTAAAAAAAAAATCAAATGCTGTATTAAGGATGTAGCCCTGGTAGTTTTTGTGGATCTTAGGATCTTTGCATTAAGACAAGTTGTCTGTATAGAGCATTTATTTAGAAATCGGACAAAACTTTCCAAATCCTTGAATCAGTTTGTGAGTCAGAGTGGAACAGCAACTGTTCAAAGAAAGCTGGGTCTGGGTTCCCTTCTGCAGCACTGGAAACTGCCTGGCTCTGCAGTATCCTGGGTGCTGATCTTGCTGCCAGAGGAGGAGGGTTGTGGCTGAAGGCCAGGGGAGAGGAGAGGTCTGTAGTAGCCCAGGCATGAAAAGAGCTTCAGCAGCCCTGGAACTGCACCAGGGCACCCTTAAACATGGGCTGTTCTACAAACATTCACACCTGCAAGCTCAGTCTGTAACTAACATGTACCATGAGGTACTGGGGAAGTGTTAAAAAGGGAGCTCACTTCCTATGGAGAGAGGAAAATTCTGAGTGATCTCTGTTCCTTTCTAGATAGTTTATTGACTGCTGCAAATCCAGGTTTGTGACACCAAGACATTTATCCATCTAAATGTGATTTAGCTGAAGTTAAGGTATAAGAATTGTGTTAGTTTAGTTTCCAAAAGTAACACTGGTTTTATGATGATCAGTAGCTCATAACAGTCTTGGTGTCTGTGTAATATATAAATTATCCATATTTTAAATGAGCTCCTACAGTAGTGACTGTCTTCTGGTTATCCGGTGAGGACGCACTCAGAGATACCCCAAGCATCACTTAGTGAGTCAAAAGCAGCAATGAGTCATACTCCAAAGCATATTGAATCAGGAGCTGGCTGAATAACAAACCAGTTTGTTACTTTTATAATTTATGGGTCTGTTATTAGGATTTACTGCAAATGTCACTGGCTGTTAGAGAATTCCACTGAGTCATTATCAGTGTATTTCTTGGATAACCCATCCTCTTTTCCTGTTACTGCAAAGACACTCAGAACCATACCAAGACTCTTTTGTCAGCCAAAGCAAGACCTTCCCTTTTTATATTGAGTATCCCCTTTTCTCCTCTGGGTCTCCTTCCTCCCAGCCTTTCAGCCACCATCTTCATGGACCTGCAGCTTCTTCCCTTGAAAACTGAGGCCTGGCTTAAACGTATTTGGACCAGCTGATGTCCCTCTTGGCCTATCCCTGCTATGATTCCAGAGGAATTGAGATATGTTCAATATCCAGGAGTCAGTAGTTGCCTGCCCTTATGTATGATCACACAGATTTGGTTTTGACTTCTAAAATTCTTTGAAATAATAATATATGAGGGGAAAGATTTGTATTGAATATGCAGGTGCAAATAGGAAGGAAAGAGCTGAATTGCAGTTTAAGATCCAAAATTAATTTGGTGAATTGTAGATGCCACCTGACAAAATCAGGTACTTCTCTGTAGAGGATGGTCATTGCATCCTTATAAATGTGGGATGGAAATAGAAAGAAAGAGATTTGAAAAGAGATCTTTCTACAGAAAGAGATTTATAATCATGCTGTGTCATATTGTTATGAAAGGAAAGACTGTGTAGAAAAGAGGAATGCAGCCTGTGAGACATTTGGCCTAATCTTTTTGTTCTGCTTAGCTGTTCCCAAGCTCCTGATCTTGGCTGTAGCAATTTAAGGTCTGGAGCACAGCATTGATGATGAGAGGGGCAGTAACCATGGCTAGCAGAGGAAGGGAGTTCAGCCTTAGGAAATAAATCATGGAAATAAATAAATAAAAAATAAAACCACAGAAGGGTTTGGGTTGGAAGGGACCTTAAAGATCATCTCCTTCCAACCCCTCTGCCACGGGCAGGGACACCTCACACTAGGTCAGGTTACTCAAAAGCCCCATTCAACCTGCCCTTGAACATTTCGTGGAATGGGGAATCCACAATTGCTGCAAACAAAGTGACACTTTTATCTTTGTCAGAAAACAGGGAAGAGTGCTTAAATTCCAGCAAAGAATGTACCTGTTGAGCATTTAAAAATTTCCTAATGAGAAACAGTTAAGCATTAGTTTCAATGAGGGATAGTTAGTTTGAATTAGTTTCCACTAGGGATAGTGTGCAGTCTCCATCTCTGAAGTTCTGTAAGTACAATACTAAGTTCCTAATGTATCAGATAAATAACTATGGACAATTCCTTGATTTTATTTTAAGAAATACATGTTCAAGAAAAATACCCATAAAACTAGTCAAACCTTATTTCTGGTTCTCTCAAGTTTAAGAGTTGGACTTGATGTTCCTTGTGGGTTGCTTCCAGCTCAAAATATTCTGTAATTTGGTCCTGGATATTGTAGGTTCATTCTGAATTGGAAATTTTCAAGCAGGATGCCAGGAATCTTTGGAATATTTTGGCCAACTGGAGTATATGACATACCAAAAGAAACTGCAAAATAATATTTCTGCATAAAGGTTAAATCTCATCAAATTTTAGTCACTTAGATTTTCATTTCAGAAAGCCATTTCTTTTGGCAAAGCATTAATATCAGTTCCTGTTCATAAACCAGAGTATTTTAAAAGGTCACTATGCAATCTTTTAATGGCCACAATCTACAGCTTCTAAAACAGAATTCTCTCTTGAAACAAAAATGTATCCCTAAAGAAAAAGCCAGACATAAGTACACTAACTTGAAGTGTGTTTTATTTACAAATCTTATTTCCTGAAATTATTTCTTATGAATTGAATGCAAATTTTCCTAGACATTATTGTGCCACTTAAAGAACAATAAATTAATTTAAAAATAAAACTCTAAAATTTCCATATTTAATGAAAAGTGGTCAGAGGTTTTGTCCTGCTTAGCCAGTTTAAATTCCTATTTTTAGTGTATTTGCATGTCTTTATTCAACTGAGTAAAGTAGCAGACCTTCATTCTAGTTAGCATGCAGTGTTTGCATCATTTTTCTGAAGAGGCTTAAAGAACTTTGACTTTTATAATGATATAAG
The DNA here is from genome assembly GCA_013399835.1 of Leptocoma aspasia. Lineage (NCBI taxonomy): Eukaryota > Metazoa > Chordata > Aves > Passeriformes > Nectariniidae > Leptocoma > Leptocoma aspasia. The sequence continues at coordinate 104,043 of VXAX01004367.1, forward strand.
TCCCCATCAATTAGATGTTGTAATTTCTCCCATAAAAGGACTCCTTGGCATAATGACTTGATTTATCATCAGAGAAGCTTCTGAGTTGTGAAAATACGCTCAACCAAATTCTAAAAAGGTTCATTTAGAAGGCAGTTCATAGGGCATCAGGCATTAAATGACAATATTTTGTGAATTATCTTTGTTAGGATAAAAAAAATGAGCAGAGAAATACAAGCAGAGGGAAATTTGGTATGTTAGTTTTAAAGCAGAATAAAAATATCCAGAGGAGAGGAAGAAAAAAAGTTTTGTCAGACTTCTTTGTTGTTGTGGTGGTCCTTCATTGTTTTGTTTGAAAGATGTTGGTTTTTTGTTTTGTTTTGGTTTGTTTTTTTTGGTTGATTATTTTTCCCCTGCTTTGTCCTATGTTGTCGTGTCAGAATTAATTAACCTAGTGAAATTGCTTCATTGCATGTCTTATTAACCCTTCCTATGTTCATTCTCTCCTGACTTAAAAGAATAATCCATTAGAATTTAACCCTGATGGCTTGAAGAAGGCTGCTGTTCAGAAAGCCCTAAAGGTAACATTAATATAGTTGTCCATTTAAGGTCACAAAAGTAATTGGAAATGCACGAATGCCTGCAACACTCTGCTTCCAGCACTGGATGGGATTTCTATTGCCAGATACATCTTTAGTGTAATCCTGTTTTACTTGAATTTGATTTCAAGAAGCCAATGTCAAGATGTTGTTAGAATACTGTGGTCCGTGGTAATTTGAACTCCAGATCAGATTAGTGGAGTAGAGGCTGCTTGAGACGACTGGGGAAAAGTGCTGAGAACTGATTTGTAGTAGTAACTAAAGAATGAAGCTGACATGAAAGCTAAGACATCTTTCACATACTGGGTGATACCTTATCACTCAGCTCTGAATGATTGATTTGGAATAAAATTGTTCCTACTAGATGATTTTAGTAGGTTTTACATCTTTTATATGACTGCTAAAGAAATTTAGGCTGTCTTTTTGGTAGGCAAACTTGGAAAGGGCTAATGCTCAGCTGGAGGAACTTGAACAAGGGACAGACTTTAATAGGCTGTCACCAACAAGTCTGTCAGTACCTGGTGTTAGAGGTACATTATATGTGTGTGTGCACATTGCTACCTGCTTAATTTGAATTAAAATTATTCCTATTTACATATCAGCATAAGTGACAGGGTCTTTTTGTCAAGTCCTGTAGTTTCATAATTTTATGAAGAAAGTTTCAGGCACCATTTTGTGGACAAAGAAAAAATGAAGATAATGTCACCTGCCATTTTAAAACACCATCAGTTGCAGTGTAATGTGGCTTTCTTTCTGTTCTGTAAACCTTTGTATTCGGTTTTATTTGAGAGCTAAATTTTTTTTTTATTAGAAATCATAAAAAAAGAAAGGCAGCATTCATCCAAGAAAGGAGTGCTTTCTTAACAGCTTTATTTCTAAAGGAAAGTATGGTTCTAAGATTAAAGTTGAGAATTATCAGGGGAAGTATGATGTCCAAAATGTAAGTTCAGATCAAAAAAATATATCTAAATGATGGACTTTCTTTATTTAAAAATACAAAATATTTGAATCACTTGGTTGTAATTGTGACCTTACATGCATTAAGAAGATTTTAACTAACTTTCTGTTGATATACCTGATTTTCCTACAGGATAGAACTCAAAGTAACCACGTATCCTACATTTTCTAGGCTTTTAAAACTGCATTAACACCTGCTTGAGATGATTAACTTTCATGTCTAAATTTTCTTTCTGAATTGGATTTTTGTTAGATTAAATTGAAATTCATGAAAGAAACATATAGTTGGAATGTTCCTTTGCATATATAATTTGTTTCTAAACTGATGTTTGTTTTTACAGTTTGATGTAATGCTATACAGCTGGTGAGCAAGGCTCAGATATGGCAGATGGTTGATTCTCTAATAAAGAATATTTGGTAAACTGTAGAAATATCCCTCACATACATTATAGTGCATATTCTTTCTCCCCCAAACTGAAAAGTAGGGAACATCAGTGTTGGATACCAGATCCAATTTAATAGTTCTACAGCACTGTATATAAAGTTCCTGAGTTTGTGCTTTCTTCATATCTTCCATCTGCATGCAATATTCATTTCGCAGTTTTAACTGTGCTTCATTAGCTTTGGGGATTGTAATGCTCATTAAAAGATAAGAATTTGCATCTTACCAGTTTCATTTAAAGAAAATGGAAATGAGTCTAAAATTCCTGCTTATTAGTAGCATTTTGCTGCAGCATATTCAGGTAGTTGGATGCCTTCGTGTTGATGTGTTCACCAGCTACTCACCAGTCTGCCATTCCAGCCAGCTGAATAAAATGCTGAGAATAATAGAGAAGCATGTAGTAGAATGCATATGATTTGTATTTTTAAGATGCAAACATTAAGTTTCAAAGGGGAGAGGTTTTGCTTTATTCTGAAGGCAAAGTTTTTGCTTTTTCTTTACCAGTCAGGAAAGAAAATAAACAGCAATCCCAACCCACTTGTTTTGCTGTCAGTTGGACACAAGGCACAGGAAAGTAAGGTAAGTTCCTACTCTTCAGACTTGGCTCTGTCTTCACATATTTGGTAGGTCTGTGAGCTTGGCATTTGGCTGCCAAACCACGGAGCATATACACAACACTAAGTTGCCACCAGAACCGAAATTGGCAACAAGCAGCCAAGGATTACAACCTATGACCTAAAACCCCCTTATCAACGAAACCATGGCACCAAGTGCCACATCCAGTCTTTTCTTAAACACCTCCAGGGACGGTGACTCCACCGCCTCCCTGGGCAGCACATTCCACTGCCCAGTCGCTATTTCTGTGAAGAATTCTTTTCTAATGGCTGGCCTAAACTTGCCCTGGTGCAGTTGAAGACTCTGTCCTCTTGTCCTGTTGCCGGTTGCCTGGGAGAAGAGGCTGACCCCCACCTGGCTGCAGCCTCCTTTCAGGCAGCTTCCTGTCAGGGAGTTGTAGAGAGCAATAAGGTTCTCCCTGAGCCTCCTCGAGACTAAACAACCCCAGCTCCCTCAGCTGTTCCTCATCAGACTTGTTTTCTAGACCCTTCCCAAGCCTTGCTGCCCTTCTCTGCACACACCAAATAAAACACCAAAATGAAAAATGTGCTCATCTCTTGACATCACCTCTATTAGACAAACTGTTTTATAATTTGTGTACTTCCTTTTTTCTTCAGATTAGATACAAGACCAATGAACCTGTATGGGAGGAAAACTTTACTTTCTTTGTACACAATCCCAAACGACAAGATCTTGAAGTTGAGGTATGTGTCTCACTCTTTAGATACCTTTCTTTTCTAAGATGTTGCAATAGTAACATTCACACATTAAAGGCTGTTATGAAATGAGACAATATAATATGAACACAATTAAAATTATACTTAAAGTATTTTTTTTAGACCAGGCAATGAAATGTTTATTTCCATTTACTACTAAAAGGAAAAAATTAATAACATAGTTAATGGTTGTCTTTTCTAATTAAAAAAAAAAAATCCAAAAATAAATTTGTTATACCGGTTTGGAACTAGGAATCTTTCCTGTCTCATACCAAGGAAGTAGTCACTTTATCCAAATACTGTATCCCTTTACACTGTTGACATGTCCTTTACATAGTTCTAAGAGACTGAAGTGTAAATGAGGACTGTCTTAGTCACTTTTCCTCTAATAGCTGTGGGATTTCATTTTCATACAGACAGCTTGGAAACCCTGTAGTTATTTTGATCGAGGGTCTGGGAGATGTAGATGTGGTGGTCACTTTTCTGTCTTACTTTTGCTGTAGAGGGTAAGGTTGAAGAACTGAGGCATTGAGTATATTTGTTTTTTCCTCCTTCAATGTAAAGTAATCTTAAAATCAGGGAAACTTGGTTTAAGAACAAACTACTTTCAATATTGTTTGTATTTTTGTTTTTAAATAAAAATATAATTTCTTTCTTTGAATTCTTACAAAGCAGATGATACAAAGCTACTTAATTTCTGTGTTCCTTCAGGTGAGGGATGAACAACATCAGTGTTCTTTGGGGAACTTCAAGCTGCCTCTAAGCCAGTTGCTAGAGAGTGAAGATTTAACTATGCATCAGCGATTCCACCTGAGCAACTCTGGTCCCAACAGCACCATAAACATGAAGATTGCACTCAGGGTACTCTAAAACCTTTCTCATTGTAAATATTTGAAAGCATATTTAGGGCTGTGGTGCCCCCTGGTCTGCCAGCTTTCGAAGAAGCCAGTACATTTCCTTCAATGTCACCTGCCAAGTGTCCTTGGTTGTGCAGAGCTATAAGTACACAGAGATAGCCTCTAATTTAAATATATTCCATTTGAAAACTGTACAATGCTCAAAATGAAACAATAGGCACCTGCATTAATTAAAACTGAGGTCCCCTGTGGTTTTAGGTTTGGAAATCATGTTTGGAATCTGAATTCCTTCAAATCTCTTTTGAACCTAGTGGTTGTGTGTTCACTGATCACTACAGATCAGTGAAATATCCTCTATCTAGAAATGGAACTGAGGTTTTGATGGTTTTAAAAAATAAAGTGTATAAGGAAAGGAAGTACCTGCATAATACTGGAAAAATTCAAACCAGCTTTCAAGCATATTGGAGTTTTGAAAACAAAACTTGCAACCAACCTGAAAGTTGGTTTGTCTTTTTTCCCCCTTCTAAATTACTTAGTTTAATAAGCTACTGTATCTCTTTGCAAACACTGTCAAACTTCTGTTATTTTTCTTTCTAAAGCACTTTGTTGCTTATGTGTCATTAATAAATTAAAGCAACCTATAAAAGAGAAAGTAAGAACAATTAATGAGAAAAACTATGTAAAATTAAATTTCAAAAGAGTAGAAGAAAAATTTACAGAATATCTTTCCAGATAGATAGAGATGAGAAGTAAATAGTATTTACACCAGAAGTGCTTAGAATATGGGAAGGAATAATGAGAAGAATTCTTAATGAATGGAGAATTTCACATTGTTTTAGAGTTACTGCAGTTGCCGTGAAGAAGGTGGAGATGTGTTTTGTCATGTAAAGCATTTCATATTGTAGAGTTAGTAATTGTGAATGGTTTTGGTCCTGCTTTAGTGCCTTAACTTTACAACTTGTCACCAACCAGTATTCTTGTAATTTGTTCTTGTTTCTTAGACTGCAAAATAGTAACATTATGTGTATTTTCCTGTATCTAGGTCCTTTCTCTTGAAAAGCAGGCAAGGTCTCCAGATCATCAACACTCAGCCCAAGTAAAAAGGCCATCTCTTTCCAAAGATGCAAGGAAATCATCTTTTAAGCCTCAGGCTCCTGTCTCGCCAACATCTGATCCAAACAAGCCCGTTCCAGCATCCCCAGTGACTGACAGTGACAAAAAGACTGATACAGCTGATAAAAGTCAGCCTCCCAATGCCAGCCCACAGTGGCCAACAGATCTCAGCCGCAGCTCCTCCAGTCTTCACGCCTCCAACTTCTCCTGCTCCCCCAGCCACCTGTCGGTGAAGGAGCCCACGCCCAGCATCGCCTCGGACATCTCCCTGCCCATCGCCACGCAGGAGCTGCGCCAGAGGCTGCGGCAGCTCGAGAAGTACGGCCTTTGCTGATGGCTTCTGCAGCACACCTCAGCTGATTCACAAAGAATGTCACCAATGCAGGAGTGCTTAGTTCACATTTCAGAAATGTTTTTTACTGTTCAGTCATTGGGATTTTCTGCTTCTTCCTGGTATCTCAGACAGAAGCTGCAACTAGAAGTTCCTTACCATTGTGATCGTCTGCAAGATAAAGTCCCACTTCTTCTTATAGCTGCACTTTGTAGTTTCATGGCAGTAGTTGCCTGTTTCTCCACTGAATCCTATTAGCATTAATTAAGCCAATTAAGCTGGAAATGGTCGGTCTTTTTAAATCACTCAGAGGGATATATGACTATAAAGAATATTAAATGGGTAGTCAGTTACTATGCAGTCATTGAAGATTGCTGCAGCCATGCTTTCTTAAATTCTTGAATTTTTTTTTACTTGCCTCAGTGGGCAGCTATACTTACCAAATACAAACAGCTGAGCAGCCATCCTGCTCTGAGTAGGAGACTGGAAACTATTCATTCCCTGTTCATGGAGCTTCTCTGTGAATCTAAGCAGAAAGATTTTATTTTTTATTTTCAAGGGATTGAACCAATTCATCTTTTTCTCTGTCAGAGTTCATAGAATCAGCTGAGTCATAGAGATTGGATACAATCTCTGGTTGGTCATCCCTCTGCTCAAAGTAAATCCCTCTTCCAAGTTAGATCAGGTTTCTTGGGCCTTGTCCAAACAACATCTGGTTATCTCCAAGGACTGAGATGCCATAAACCTGTTCAGCAACTCCAGTGCTTAACCACTCCACTATTAAAACGTTTTAAGTGCTCCAGACCCCCATTTATCTTCATAGTCACATGCTAACTTGTCTAGACTTTGTCAGTCTCTCCTGGTCCAAAACTGAGTTAGAGTTTGTTAATTGTGATTGAAATACTACTCCTCATGTAATGCACAAATGTCATACTTTGTCATTTGGTAAGAGTGGTAAAGCTACCACTTTCACCTCATTACCAAAAGTGGTAATGAGGTCCTTTATTGCAGACCACATGCTTTTAGGTGCTCTTATTATTATTCCTTTTCTTTTTAATTAAGAAAATAGTGAAATTAAATCTGTGAATGACTTGGGAATTTTAATGGATTAATCACTTTGTAGTAGGTATTCACAAAACAGGGAAAACTGCTCAGTTAAGTCTTACTTCTAATGTGCATTTTAGAAATGAAGCATAATGTTCTGCTTTTTCCTGCAGTGGAACAACTCTGGGCCAGTCTCCATTAGGACAGATTCAGCTAACAATTCGTCATAGTTCACAAAGAAACAAACTGATTGTGGTGGTGCATTCCTGCAGGTGAGCATACAGATACAATTCATATCTGGGTATATTTCTTTATGAAGTTTGTTGTATCCTGACTTACTCTTAAGTGGATTGGTTAATTTTTGATATTTTTTAAAAAACATATGCATAGATACAAAAATATACAGAGCTGTACTCAGAATCAGTAAAAACTTTGTGGAAGATTTTGCTCTGATTTTATATTTGTCTATTATGCCTCTGTCAGATTTTAAATGAAAATGACATTTAGGTTTTTTTTGAAAGCTGTTTCTAAGAGACTGAATTTTTAATGGAATGACCAAAACACGTGATTTCTAAAAAGCCATATCTAAACTTCAAATCAGAATTTAGGAAACATTGCACTCCCGCCTCTGCTCTCAGCTTACTGGTCATCTGGTCTTGTACAAGACACTCCACATTATATTCTGTGCAGGGGAACTGCTTCATGTACTAAATAAAGTGATGGTAGTGTAGACACTTATATTTAGCAATGTCTTGTTGATTTTCTGAGTGCTTTTCCTTGATTTTCACTTTCACAGAAATCTAATAGCGTTTTCTGAAGAAGGATCCGACCCGTATGTGCGACTGTATTTATTGCCTGATAAGAGACGATCAGGAAGAAGAAAAACACATGTATCAAAGAAGACATTAAACCCAGTGTTTGATCAAATGTAGGTTCTAAACTATGTGTAGTAGTTTTGTATCATGTAATTACAAAGCTGTCAAATCAAGATTTCTGTGCTTACTGAAGGGTGAGCTGTTGAAGTTCCTGGTTGTCACCATTAGACTTGATCATACTTTTCTCTTCTGCTGTAATAGCTCTTCTATCCTTCTAACTATCTATCTAGCTCTTCTCCCTGTTATCACTACAGCCCATTTTGCTGTTAGCAGCCACTTCTGTCTTTCCTGCCTTCCTACACCAGTTCCATGCCTGTGTGCTCAGCTGCAGGATTTGCTCTCCTGGCAGGTGGTGAGAACACGAGTGCCTTTGGCTGGCCAGTGCTGCTGATCTCCCTTCCTGCCAGAAAGCTTGGCTGGCTGAGTGCCTGGCTGATGCTGCCAGCCAGTGCCTGTGCCTGGTCACATTGCTCAGTCACTTGGTGGCACTTCTCAGCATCCAGGGAGTCAGGAAATGTCCTTGTTGATTATATCCTGGCCCATATGTTGGAAGTTGTACCAGCTTGTGCAATATTATATTGCATAAAAATCCTTATCCTTGCACTCATCTTTTTGATAGTAGTTTCCCTCATATGTCTGCCCCTTACTCTCCCACCCATCACTTTTCAATAAAGACCTTTCTCTACTGACAGCAAATGAACTCAGGGAAAACACCACTTGAGTCTCTTCTGTCCAAGGCAAATCTGTAAATCATTAGTTAGAGGCTCCAGCAGATTTTCTTGGTAGTACAGCTCTCTCCTGTTCATTCCAGGTAATAGATTTATTTCACTGTGCCTTTCCAAGGAAAATGTATTGTAAAGCAATAAAGCTGTTTAAGAACTGTAGTGACAAATAGATGTAGGTTGTGGTATAACCTTGTCCTGACTTTGTCTAAGTTTCAGCTCTAGCAAAGAGCTATCTTTTATAGTTTTGTTTAGGCAGTCAGGAAAGAAAAGGAGCTCAGGTTATCAAGTACCAAGGATCAGTAAGACTGACCAATCTTTTCCTTTTGGAAAATACTAATACTTAACTGTCAGTACAGTAGGATTCCACATTCTCTTTTCTCTAGAGTCAGTATTTGACCTTTGCCTCCTTTTGTCTTGTTCATGTGTTTGTTTTGTTTTACCAGTGGCCTCTAGAGGCCAAAGGTAACAGAAGTCTCAAACATTTGATGTTGATATTGATAACAGTTTTCAAGAAAAATTTGAAGCAAAACATTAGAATTTTTTTCTTCGTTTGTCTCAGACGTCATTTTTTAATTTGGAGAGAGAGAGATAGTTTGGTTTTGATTTGAGTGGCTGTTTGGCTGTAGGAACTGAACTTGGACCTCTGGTACAGAATTCCCTCTAAAGCATCTCTTTGCCTGTCAGGTTTGATTTCAGTGTTTCCCTGCCTGAAGTACAGAGAAGAACACTAGATGTAGCAGTGAAGAACAGTGGTGGATTCTTGTCCAAAGATAAAGGACTGCTTGGCAAAGTAAGTTGACAATAAGCAAATTCTGTTAATACAGCTTGCTATTATCGTCTTGACATATGAGTTAGTGTTGATTGAAGCACCTGATTCAGGTATGAAGCTTTCAAAAATTATAGGTGCCTTAGATGTCAGGCTTCAGTAAGAGAAGGAACAAACTGCAGAGCCAGACTTAGAAAGATGAGGCAGTAATCTCTTCTAGAGAGTGGTAAGTTCACAGTAACAAAAGAAATGTGCTTGTCAGACTTAGTAATCATGCTGTCAGAGAAAGGAAAGAACCAGTAGAAACCAGGCAATATTTCAGAAAATGTTCAGACAAAACTGGAATGACAAACGAGTACTTAGGGAAACACACAAGTAATTAAATTCCCAGTTTGTAAAATCCATGAGAAAGAGCTGCTACTGGAGACATTCCCAATGCCAACACCAGCTGTTGTGTTTGCAACTTCAGTGTTCTATAGACACATGAAATCACCCGATCTGCTGAACATGTGATTTGGAGCATGAAAAAGGAATAGTAAATTCCTACATCCTTTCAAATTGCCATATTTGAGCTCTGTGAAGAGGATGAGAGATACAGAATCATGGTCAGTACATGGTGAACAGTGTCCTCAACTTTCCTGTTCATCCAGAAGGCTTTAGTAGGAACACATCTGCTGAGTGCCATTGCCATGCTGTGACGTGCCCTGGGACTGTACCACCGAAGGGTGTGGATTTTAAAGTCAAAACCAGCAACTTGAAACTTTAGGCAGATAGCAGAGAGCTGTGATGACAAGGATATAAAATACATCATTTACCAGTGGCATTGCTTACACTAGTTTACAGGATTGTCAGATTTGATCTTGAATAGAAATAGAATGAAAGGCACACACAGTGCATTGATTGGAAATTTAACTTTCCACAGTTATTAATACCTCTGGCATCTGAAGAACTTGCTAAAGGCTGGACCCAGTGGTAAGTATAACATTTCCTTTATTAATAATAATACTACATACTAACAACTACTGTGTTAAGAATAGTTTTAATAATACATGCTAAATGTAAAAAAAACATCCTTTGGTTTTTTTCTTTTTCAGGTATGATTTGACAGAAGATGGTACAAGGCCACATGGTGCAAGTTAGGCCCATGGACACCAGGAATTCCTCACACATAATTTTGCCAACCTTTATATATTTTTACCGCGTTGTTTTCAGAGATGTACCAATGTTATTTTTATAGCTTTACTGATTTAGTTCTTAGACACGTCCCAAATAATTTTATAACACTTGGTCATTTTATGTAGGCATAGCCTTCCTCATTGTTAAACTTTATGTTTTATTTTGCTAAACAGTTCTATGTGTTACTGTAATGTGCAATAGTACAGTAAAGTAACCTTTTGTGTTTAAATTGATCTTTCTGACAGCTGTACCTATTAGAAAGTGAAAAGAACATGTTCTGCTGTTTTCCTGGCTTGTTTTATATCTCACCAAGGTATACTGTACCATGTAAATATATACTATTTTTTTATAATTCTTTCATGCTGGTTTGAATTCAGAAGAAAATTAGATAAAGGATACAGATATTTTCTTCTAAATGCATGTTAATTTCTTCAGATGAATCTCTTTTGTCTTTGCAGCACAATGGTCTTAATCATTTTGTGATACTCTGCAAAAAGAAACTGCAGAAAAACATTTTTACTTTATTGTGTTTCTGGCCCAGTGGGGCTAGCTTAAAATGTATAAAACATTAACATTTTAATATTTATGTATAAATGTATTATTGGGAAGTCATGCTATAGAATATTATAAATAAAAATGAGAATTCTATAAATATTATATAAATAGAGGATGAGGTCCACAAATAACAGTTTCTAAATCTGAGTTTTCATTTAATAGAGTAAACATAACAAACAGTACAGTTTTATTATACAGGTTCAGTTGGATTTTGTTATTTATTCCTGTACTCTGGAGTACTAGACATGTGATCTTTTGAAGGTATGAGGACATGGATTTTCTGTATTATAAAGAAGATGTCTAACCACTTTAAACTGTCCTTACCACCATGTTTCACTGATTTATAAGTAGACAAATCAGCTTGCAAGTTAAGTTCATATAGTAGGCATATGTACAAGGCATATGTTATTTTTATTATACAGTTCTGTGCTAAAATAGTATGTTATGTGATACCTTCTGTAATCCTCAAATGAACACCAGTAGGTAAGAAAGTGGGGAACTGAGATGAAATTGACTGTCTTTGACAGTTGCTTCATTGCTGCTTAGTACGTTTGGTGCAGGAACAAAATGCACTTCAAGGGTCCACGCAGGTTTCTGAGCAATGCTGTCCTTCTCCTGAAGCATTGCCGTGGGCCGGGCAGGAGGCAGCAGGGACACAGCACAAACTGATCCAGGCAGGCAGGATCTGAAGGGGGAGAGTATCAGTCCCAACAGCTGAGCTCATAATTCGAATTTTATGAATTATGGGACTTCCTTTTTGTATTCAGAACTGATGCTTCTTTTTCTGGTAAGTTTTTTCAGACTGTTAAAAAAATGTGCATTAAGAATCCAAGAGAACAGCTTGGCTTTTGCAGAGCCAGTGTCCTCATCTTTGGAGAAGTATGCAATTAGACAAAGTATATTATTTAGCTAAGATTCTAGAATGATGTCTCAGCCAAGAAAGAATTTTAACGCAGAATGAAAAACTCCTGAAATTAGCTTTATTATAAGAAAACTGACAAAACCTTAACTCTAGATGTAGAATTTGCCTACATTACTAGATGTACCAAAGTGCCTACCATAGTAGCTTTTTGTCTTTTTCAAGTCTAAAAATTTAAGTTTGTCTAAATTCAATTTAACATTAACATTTGTTATGGATATGTGTGACCTGCACCATACACCTCTATACAGTGATGGCATTCCCATTGCCACGTTTTATACAAGACAATTTTATCAAACAATCTTACATTGTAAATTGTACTGTAGCTGCTGTTACTGGGCTGGGCAGTAGAGATTCTTTGTAAGAAAACATTTCCATTTGATGGCTTCACTGTATATTGGAATGTATGAGTAGCTATATATTTACTCATCTATTTATATAAAATATATTATAAAATACATATTTTCTTTGCTAGTTCTCCATTAAGATGTTAAGAATGGAAAGACAGAGAATTGTTCTTAATGCAATTCAAATGCAGAAACCAAATGCTAATCTGAATGAAGTCTAAGAGTAGCAGTTCAACATAATTGTCTTTTGCCTTTGTTCAGTCTGAGGTGGAAGGACTTTTGTTCTACATCTTGGCCACTGACTGCACAGAGTTTGATCTGCAGCCAGCAAAGAGGGTGTTAAATTGATTCAGTGTTTCAAGTCTTAAGTGAAGTCTGGGGACAGAAAACTGCACTTGAACAAAAAAAAATTTCTGTCTTTTAAAGTTTCAAGGTGGAAAATAATGCCGTGTTCAGGCAAATGTGAAAGGATAGCACAAAGTGAGTAATTCCATAAAGAATATAGGGCAGGCTTTCAAAATAGCTCACTACCTAAAATTGGGATTGGTTCTTAGCGATCCCCTTTTCCATTTAGGAATCTGAAATGAAGAGATTGAACTGTCATTGCAATTCAGCAACTAGAATTCCCATAGTCTGTAATCAGTTCTGGATGCCAGATCTTCAGAAACATTCTCCTGAGTGGATTTGGATCAGACTGTGAGTGCCTAGATGAGACTGATTCTTTGGATAGTGGATGCAACTTGTACTACCAAATTCCAGTTGTTCCATTGATATGGAAGTAGGAAGGACAATTTTGCCTCTGGGCAAAAATTGCACCTCATTATCAAGTCATTTATTCAATGTCAACTGATAGCTTTTCATGTAGTTCTTGTTTATCCTGTGCCTTAAAATATGAACATATGAAGATATTTAAGAAATGGTTAAAAAATAAGCTTTGTTACCTGTATGTACCAACACATGTTCTGTACCATTGAAACTGTTTTTAGAATTACTCTGCTTCACTGACAAGAAAACCAGCTTTCTTAACTATTGCAGTGGTATAACTCGAACTCAAATCAGCATGCATATCACTTGGAGGTGGACTAAAAGAGTTTTAATTTTCTGTCTTGAATCCTTTATCAGAGCTGCAGCAAATGGTGAGAGTTAAAATGAGAACAAAGGGTAATCAATTTTGTACAGATTGCCTTTTTTGCTCATGTAATTCTACATTATGATGCATGTATTTATTCAATAAATGGTTCGTATGGAAGTCAGTGTTGTTGCTTCGCTCTACACACACACACACCCCTTCTCCTCTCTTGCATATCCCTGTTCTAACTGGTAATACAATGAAGTGAACTTTTAAAATAGTCCTGTATCCAGACTCCTGCATAGGGAGCCTTCTTTAAGGTCTGTAGGCAGATTTTTGGGTCCTACATGAGAGAAAGTGGAGTGAGAAGTGCAGGATACTTCATGGGGATTTCTGTGCTTCTTGTTCTGGAACAGATTCACACATAAGAATTAACAGGTCCTTTGTTCAACTTGAGTGTCTAAATTTTTTTTTCTCTTAAACTGATCAATTGAACAAATTGTCATAATTATAGCACTTATTAATTGTCATTAATTATGCTTAAGGACCTAGAACTGTATTTAATTGCCTCAGATTTAGAATCAGCAGATTCTAAACCCATGGCATTCTTTCCTATTCTTTCATTTCCTTGGTAAGGCAAATATTGACAGAAAATATAATGATGTACTGCATAAAAAAGAAAAAGGGTGTTATATCCTCTATCCATTCCAGAAAAACTGCCATAGAAATTATGCTTCTTGCATTAAACATTAATTTATAATTAGTTATAATTCTGTAATTATGATACCTCTTCCCATAAACAGCTACAGCTTGTCTAAATTCATAATACTCAGTCAGTTTTCATCAGGCATAAATAAAAGCTGCAAAACTTCATCAACCAGTCCCTATCCCATTTAGAATGGGCCCCACTGGATAATCTTCAGTGTTACTAACTACAAAATTATGTTCCACTTTGGTTTGGGTTTTTTTTTCCCTTAGAGGAGACATGTCCCTTTTTTAGCAAAATAAAAAGTGTCTGCTAATCAATGGGAAAGCAGCTAAAGCCAAGGAAATGCATGGCTGTCTCCACATTTCCCTCATGGCAAGGTGGTTCTGGATTGCCCACTCCCTGGCAGTGCCACTACTGATCAGGTGTCAGCATTTTCCTGACTTGGGTCAAGATCAAACCTTCCATTCAGTCCTGCAAGGCAGGTGGTACCTGGATCAGCACTGCCTCTGTATTCACAGATCTTATTAGAGGGCAGAAATAACTCTGCAAGACACTCCTGCAGATGGCTTTGGTATTAATTTGATGCACTCACCCCAGCCTAGGATTCTTCTTAGTATTTGCTGTACTGTTTAAACTGGTTTGGGCTTTTAGTTCATCCAGTCTCCACCTAGGAGCAGTGTTTGCCAATAAAGTTACCAATGTGGCTGTTTTCAGTATTTTCTCAGCTAACAGCTGAAAACAAAATTTGTTTCCTATGAAGTACCTCTTTTAATCAATTTAATTGTTTATATTCTCCCCCAAACAAACTCTGAATGTTGGATGGTACCTTTGGTAGAAAGAACCAAAACTGCAGATTGTCCTGGACCCATTTGTGGTTGTAGTTGGCTGCTGAAGCAGCCAGGTTATTTCATCCCAAATGATGGTTTTGTATATTCTAAAGTGTCCAACTGTTGTATGCTTTCCTACTGATTTCTAAGGCAGGCAGGCTCTCAACAATATTCTCAGGCACCTTCTGAAATACGTTTTATGAGAAATGCAAAAATCCACTTATATTTCTTTCAGTGTTATGCAGTAAATTTAGCTGCCAGATTAGATGGCAGCTCTGGGAGGAAAGTTCTCTAATCTGTATTCATGTGATAGAGGTGATACTCTGTTCTCACTGTCTGCAGGGAATATTGCTTGCCAGTCATCTACAGTGGAATCCAATTTGAGCAGGCTCCTGCACCTCTGTTTCCTCAGACACCACCAAAGTGAAGCCAACCTGTCTTTCATGTTAATCTTTGAGTCCTCAATAGCTGTAAACTTTATAGCAAGGGAATTAAGGTCTAATAATGCTCATTCTTCCCTTTAAGATTGTCCTGGGTTGACTGACAAGATCCATATAGGAATATGTCCAAGGACAGCCCAAAGCTAGGCAAGATTCCAGCGTTTCACACCCAGGCACTGAAAGGGCTGGTTCCAGCCCGGGGTGCTTTGTGGCCTGGAGACACGTGGGCCATTCCTGCAGGACTTGGTAACCCAACCCTCAGAGCTGGGCACCAAGCACCTCAGCCTCTGCAAGAAATGACAGAAGAAAGTTGTGATGTCCCTGCGCCCAGCTGTGTCCTGTGAATTCACTCATCAGCTGTGTGGTGAGGATCTAATTGATAATTAATTTTGTTTATTAATTATTTAAGCAAAGTAGCTCCTTTCTGTAGGATGTTGTACTAGATGACCTGGTGAGGTCCCTTCCAACCTCAGTTCTGTGGGTCTCAAGTATATTTTTTTAAACATTAAGGTAAGCTCAGTAAATGGGCTGGAGCTCTGTGTACTCCTGGCCTGTGCTGTAGGTCTTCCTGGCCATTCTTCCTGAGCCCAAGCTCTCGGGGATGGGCATGTAGCTGGATGGGCTGGGCTACTCCAGCTGGGCAAAAACAAGGAGTCACACAGCTGGGAGCCACAAGCTTTGCTGACTCAGGATGAAAAAATTTGATAGGAATTAAAAATACATGAATCTGTGCATAGAACTTGGGTTGTAACGTAGATAACGGTAGAAAAATGGTACTGAATGAAGGTCAGTAATTTTACTTGATAACTGGGACAAGATCCCCAAACCCAAAAAGGGTGCATACATTTAACAGAGATTGCTTCCAGCATGAAATTTCAAAGGAGTTTTTTTGTTCTTTTATTCTAGTTGAATTTGCAAGCTAGTGTGTTATTCTACAAATTCTGGGAGCCTGACAACTAGAGCTTACTAAGCGTGTTACAATGATTAATAATTTAATACAGAATATTTTACAAGACAGTTTCATGCAGACTTCCCAGGGGAGAAATACTTCAACTGATAGGCTGAAATCCCTGATGTATTTTGCATGATTGTTGTTGCTATCTCTTGGGTTAAGTTGAAGTTACTGTGTTGCAATGTTTTCCACCTACAATTTATAGGAAAGTTTATCTAGTTTTGCATGAATCATGAAATTCTCTGAGCTCAAGTAACTATGATAGCCACTGAATGGGTGCTCTGTTGTAACTTTCAGCTCAGAATTGACAACAGCATCCAAACAAAGGACTTGGATTATCTCTAGACCTGTCATTTGTCCAGGTGATGACAATGAAATAAAGGGTATAAATGGGTTAATGGAAATGGATATTCATGACTAATGAATGGTATTGGTAGCAATGCTGGTTCTTTGTTTTGTTTTGTAAATCATTAATTAATTTGCATGTAAATTAAGTGGGAATCAAAAGTTTAAAATATTAAGATTAGCTTTCTGACAAGTTTCAATCTTAGTTTTAGGCAACTTTGTCCTATGCCATATTTTTTTATTCAATATGCTTTTTCCAGTTCAGATTATTTGAGACATAAAAAATGCTTAATTTCTAATTTTTTTATTTAAAAATTATTTAAAAAATTATTAAAATTTTTTTCATTTGGCTTATCTTGTTTTTCACATTGAGACATTAAAGTTTTGCCAAGTATAGTCATTAGTGCCCAGTGTTTATTTCTGAAGGTACTGTTATATTCCACTAGATGGTAGTGCAGACCCTATTCTCAGAATCCTTTTTTGCTGCCTGTGCACTTCTTGTACAATAAGGAAAATGAGAGGCATGTTTGGGAGTGCAGCCTCAAGTCACCCTGGCTTAAAAGCAGTGAACAACAGGTATGGTCCTCACTGTGCTCTGCTCTCCCCCTTTCCTCTGAGGCACCAGAAATCCTAAAAGAACTGAGTTTCCTAATGGGGGATTCAATTTGCCAAAATGGTTTTGTAGAGGTATTTACTCATGAGGCACAGAGAAATTTAAAAAATGGTCCATGATATGAGGAAACATGAAACTTCTGGAAGATTAAGGTTCTCGGTTCGCCAGAAATTCTGTATGCTTCTGTCAGCAATTCACCATAGGTGTTTCATGCCTTAGATACCAAATTAGATTTGATTCTAGAACTCCCTCGAGTTGCTCACACAACTTTAATGAGATTAAGTGCAAAAAAGTTGAAATTAATCAGAAGCAGGCAGAAGTGAAATTACAGTTTAGGACATGGAAAATGGCCAGCACATATGAAACCTCACTCTCACTAGGCTTTAAGTATTTATTGTTGATTCAAGCATGTGGCTAGAAACTCAGGATAGCTAACAAAGAAATCCATCATGGAGCAGTACAATTAACACAGGGGTAAAGGGAAGACAGGTAAAATTCTGCTGGAAAAAATAAGTTAAGAATCAATTTTCCTTTGTTTAAGGACAATAAGAAAGTTTGCTAAAGCACAGGTCTTGTGATGATAAAACTGTTTGATGCCCAGAACAGGAATAAACGACAAGTATGTCTAAACATAATGGATATGGAAGCCCTCACGGGTGCCTGGCTCCACATTTCCCCCCAGGCTGATACTACACCACTGTCAGTTTTGCAGGACACGCAGCCTGCAAAAAACCCCAATGGGCTTTGGCCAGGCACCTGGTCTGGATCAAGGACATGGGGAACACCCTTGCTGACAAAGCCAACACAGAGAGTGTTGGGTGAGAGACAAGTGAATGCAGCAGTTTCTTGTGTGTTTGTGTGTGTTTATATAAGTATAAACAAATATGGATGAGCAAATCATGTCCATTCTGATGTTTGTACAGTATTTTCATGTTTTGTACTAGACAGATGGAACAGAGATGGTGTCATATCTAAATGATGCATGTCTATCACAATGAAACCTCTAACAGCACTTGTAAAATTAATAATAACAGCGATTTGTACCTTAGAAGCAATTTTTCTCTTAAAGACTAAAATAGAATGAGAGCTGCAAGGAGACAGGACACGTAGAAGAGCAGTAAATCTCTATCAGAATGTAATTTAGTAGGGTCAAAGTAATACAGACATGGCATTTGTAATTGGAGTGTTTTATACCTGAAACAAATTAACTGACAAACTAGTATTATAAATTTACTCGATACATAATATTCTGAAAGGTGACAATGACATTATACTAAAAAATGTTTGCTGAAGTTGTAATGAAAAATTCCACTTCCTTTTTTTTACAGTGGGATGGATTCAGCTATGCAAATACTGTTATTGTAATTTCTTTTTGTGAGTATCTTGTAACATTTCAAAAATATTTTCATTTTCATGGTACTAATAGTGAGCAGAGAAAAATTACAGTGACTTGTAACACTGTTTATAAGGAATGAGTGATAACAGGGCACAATAATACAACAAATAATAATTATAGGACCAATAGAATGGTTTGGGTTGGAAGAGACCCTAAACATCACCTATTTCCAACACCCCTGCCATGGGCAGGGATGCCTTCCACTAGACCAGGTTGCTCAAAGCCCCAACCAACCTCGCCTTGAACAGTTCCAGGGATGGGGCATCCACGGCTTCTCTGGGCAACCTGTGCCAGTGCCTCACTCCCTCACAATAAAGAACTTCTTCTAACTTTATTTAATCTAAACCTGCCCTCTGTCAATTTAAAGCCATTCGCCCTTGTCCTGCCTCTCCATGCTCTTACAAAAATTCCCTCTGGTCGCTTGTAAACCCTTTAGGCACTGAAAGGTGCTCTAAAGTTTCTCCAGAGGTCTCCGTGCTGAACACCCCCAGCTCTCCCAGCCTGTCTCCATGGGAGGGTTGCTCCAGCCTTCTTCATGATATAATAACTAAGCATTTTGTCATAAAGCATCACAACAAAGCAAGGCAAATGAAGCCGCTGTGTTTTCCCAGCAGGAGCTGGGTGTGGCTCCCGCAGGCCCCGGCAGTAGCGGGGAGCTCCCGCGGGGCGGCACTTCAGCACTTCGGCACCGCCGGCAGCGGCTCCGGGGAGTGGCTCTCCCGAGCAGCTTTTGCATTCCCTCTGCGCATTTTATTTCCTTATTTTTGCGTGAGTTAACAAGGATACATTTTTTTTCTTCTGCAGTGATTTTTTTTTCTACTTAATCTCTTAAACTCTAAAAGTGATTCATGTTAATATTAATAATTTAAGGGAAATAAGCCTTTTCACGGTCTAATCACACCAGCATTGAGAAGTGACAGTTGCCTCTGAATAAAGGATGGCATGATTGGCAGGATTACCTTCAGGCAAGGGGAGATCTGGAGAAGTGGAATAGTGTGAAACTTCATCTCTCTCCCATGCTGTTCGGATTATTTATCAAAGTATGTGAAGATCAAAAAAAAAAAAATCAAGGGAAATGCATGCATGTAAATTATTAACAGCCTGCCTCAGAAGATGAGCAGATTTTGTTCATACTGTATTAACTATAACAAATTTTATTACATATTCAAAGAAAAAGAAATAGGAGTTACAACTCCAACATGGTAATAGATAACATGTGAAATAATCTCACAAGAAACAATTATCTACAAAATAACATTGTAAATATAAGAAAATATTGTCAAGAAATCATCTGACGTTCAGGGAACTACTTGTTTATTTTTTATTTATATTGTTGATTCTTATAGGTTGAAATGGAATGCTTGCTCTAGCCCAAACAACAATATTCTGGTGTGAGCCATCCGTAACTGAGATCTCTAATGCAGGCCACCAACAAGAATAAAGACTGGTTCATGAAGCAGTAGCACAAAAGCAAATCTTTATTTGCTGTTGCTCAGCAACCACGTGCGAAAGGCCCATTTTTCATTTTTGCCTTAACTTGACAGGGAAATGATAATAAATACGAGATTATTATCACAGGGTATAGATTATTTTGAACAGATGAACAGATATGTCAAAGAGAGGCATGTAATTTGGTACTCTTGAAAGGGAGAATATTAGAGAAACTGAAAATAGAGTTGTAGGTTTATTACTGGCTTGCAGTACATGCACAGTTCTTGAAAAAACCTAGAAAACATTATTCTGTCTCTCTGGTTTCTCTATATGGTCCTTTAAAATCAATCACTCGGTGTTATTCAGCCTGTTGTTATCTGTGTCAACTTCTAGTTTCAATACTATGAAAAAAAAATCTGTGGTTGCTATGCAACAGACATTAAAAACTAAAATATGTTTTAGTTTGTTCGCTAAAATGGTACTCAACTAAATAAACAGTAACCAGGTGACTAATGTAGCATCTAATTAAAAGACTAATCAAGATATTAATGAAATATTCAGTCTACATGAGTCATGATAAATAAATCCATCAGGATCTAAAATGGCAAAGATTTTTAATATATGCAGAAAAATTTTAATATAGGTAGACATTAGAACAATGTATAAATGTCAGGTGTTATACTTTTTTATTTGTTTTTATAATTCTACAGGTATGCTGATTGCTCAGGCAACTTAGTCCAAGCAAACTGTTTCACAGGCTCCTTGCACTTGGCTGAATATGTAACTTGGGATATAAAGTCAGGTCCACAGGATCTGAAACAAGCCGGCTTCTTATACCAAATAAATGTGGCATAAAATACAAAAAGTCATAATTTTTAATATAAACTAAAACTGTGAAAGGCAGGATCATTAAAGGAAGATTCTATGTCAAGAATTAAAACAACAGTGAAGGAGTGAATTTTTACATTTAGTATGAAATAAAATCTGAATTACATAATATTTTTTAAAATTACAATCCTGAAAAGTCCAACCAGATGTGAGAACTTCTATAGAAATTATAGTTGTTTTTCTGTTTGTTCGCACAGTAAAGCAGCACATGCTGTACTGCTTTTACAGACTGAAAGTAAATTACTTCAGTTATGCACCTCTCTCTTCTGAACAGCCAACACTGAGAAATGCTACTGAAAATGCCAAATGGAAAGATACCAACTAAGGCCTTAACAAGACACTTTGACTGGTTTTGGTTTGCAGAAGAGCTCAAACAAATGGAATGGGGAATATTACAGAAATCAAGATCTTACTCTAACTATTTCCAAACACTGCAAAGAAGAAACAGAAGACATAATTTCCTGATATATTAAGAAAATCCTTAGTTATCAAACTCTAAATATCATCTGGTTTACATAGTCTTCTATACATTCTGGCATATAGGCTGTTTAACTCTTGATTGCTTTGGATAAAGAGTGCAAAGTACTCATATTGTTCACCAGGACTGTGAGTAAAAGCAAAGCTGTCAGCAATAGCAACAATAACATTATTGGAGAAAAAAGCCACCAGTGTAATCAAATATGTGACGTTTTGTAAAAGCAGCTGTGTCCACGTTACCAGAGATCCATGGAAGAAGGAATACTGTTTCTTAAGCACGAAGATGAATTTGACTGAGCATGTCTCACCCCCATTTGGAAGCACTGACACTTTGCAGGTAAGCACAGAGAGGGAACAGTGAGCGTTTGAGCCATGGCAGCTGCCTCTCGGTAACTCACGGGATGTCCCCCTGGGACACGCCGTGTCTCCAGCCAGCCTGCGTTAGAAAGCAGCGGAGGAAGGAGCTTTTCAGGCGCTGCCCGGCGCTGCTCAGCGATGGAGCCGGGCAAGGGGCTGGGGCACAAATCCTTCCAGCAGCGGCTGGGGAAGCGGGGGCACTCAGCCTGAAGAGGAGGCTGAGGAGGGACCTCATCGCTCCCTACAGCTCCCTGGGTGCAGCCAGGTGGGGTCGGGTTATTCTCCCAGCGACAGGACAACAGGACACAGCCTCAAGCTGCTCCAGACGGCGTTCAGGTCGAACGATTCTAGGAAGAATTTCTTTACAGAAAGGGCGATTGGAATGGGCTGCCCAGGGACGTGGTGGAGGCACCCTCCCTGAAGGCGTTTAGTTAAGACTGGACGTGGCACTCAGTACCATGGTCTAGTTGACTCGGTGATGTTCGGTCATAGGTTGGACTCGATGACCTCAGAAGGCTTTTCCAGCCCAGCTGCCTCCGTGGTTCCCGGAGTTTTGAACACAAACCCCTGTCCCGGGCGGGTTTCCAAGGCCGCTTTTCCCCGCCCCGCCCTCAGCGGCCCCGCGCGCGGGAGAGGGCGGCGGCGGCGGCGGCCGAGCTCTCGCGAGACGAGACGGGAGTTCCGCCGCGCGCGCTCAACGTCGGCCGCGGGAGGATTCGAAAAGTGGCGGGCGAGGGAGGGACCGGGCGGCGGCTGGGGGCGTCCCGCAGTGTCCCCAGGTGCCTCGGGGTGTCCACCGGTGTCCCCTCAGAGCGGCTGCCGGCGCCTCCTCCGGCGGTGCTGCCGTGCGCCGCGGGCTCTTCTACGCGCGTGTCCTGCTTCGTTCCGCTCCGCTGCGGCGGCGGCGCGGTGTTGGCAGCGCGTCCCGCGGGTCCGTGAGGGTTCGGCCGCTCTGAGGGAGCCCGAGGTAAGCGGCACGTCCGGCTCCCCGCTCCTGCTCTGCCGCGGCCTGGCGGGAGCCCCCGGTGACTCGGGACGGGGCCCAGGAGCGGCCGCCCCGCCCTGTCCCGCGCGCGGCACGGCTGCTGTGGCTTCACACGCACTAAATGCTGTGTAAGGCACTTTCCCAACTGGGAAAGCACGTCCGGAGACACCTAGGGTGGAAGGAATGTTTACGTGAGCAAATAAGGCTCTTGGTGGCCTTGCCTGTTTTCCATGGTTTTCACTTGACAGTCGAGAAAAGAGACTATTTTACTACCCCTCAGTGCTTCTGATACAAATTAATGCTGTTTTTGGGAATGATCACCAGCTTAAATAGTGGGTGTGTGCTGGAGAATGCACTGTGCTTTTTAAAAATCAAAGTATCCATTAACAATTTATTCTGCTTTAAGACTTACTTACTAAAAGAAAAGAAAAGCTGAAAAGAAAGCAAGCCCTGCAGGCTAGTGATGTTGTGAATCTAAATGCTGATTCAGATAACTAAAATATGTTGGAGGGGAAAGCTACTTTAACTATGTAGTACATGTATAACTATTGTAATATATAACACATGTATATATAAAAATGCTATATATATAACTGATATGTGACTACAACTGAGACCAAAATGATCTTGTTTTGATGTACAGTACCTTCTCTAATGTTATGTTTTGTTTACAAAGTAGGGAAGACCAATCCCACGATGAAACGCGAAGCATTTTTGCAAGTTGTGTCTAAAGAGTCGATTGAAGACTTCCTGCGTTACACTCACAATCCTGTAAGTGAGCCAGGGTATACATATATCACTTCTGGAGTCATAAGTCTGTTACAGGTGCAGAAATCATGTGACAAAGGGACAGAAGCTATTTGTCTAGTACTTGCAGATGTGTGGGAATAATTGCTGTAGAGAATAAGTTCAAATGCCATTGGAAGGAATATAGGCTAAAAAAGTTGTGGAATCTGAAATATGAATATTTATAAACCAACTAATTTTTTGATATTTGGTTGTTCCACATACTTTTTTTAAAAAATAAATTATTAGTACTGTGGTAATTCTAAACAAATACTGATTTCATGTTGCTGAGGTATTACATTGTTAAATTTCAACCCATGAAAGAGTTTATTGGTATATAATGACTAAAAGTTAATGTATAAACGTAGCAGAATTGTGTTTCACTAGTATTTGTTCATTTGTTTGATAGTTTGGGCTGTCCACTTGTTCTTTGGTCCACATTTAATTTTGCTTGAATTGTTCTATCATGGAATGCTTTAGAGAAGGGGTAGATTGTTCTCTCTAAATGAAGTGTGGAGAGAACAGGGAGGGGCAACAAAACAAATCCCCTGAAATCTACCATTAAAAACTCATTCTCACATTGTGTATATTGCATAATAATGAGAAATAATAATTTGCATTGAGGTGTTTTCTACTCAGCTTCAATCTGTCCGGTGTTGAAATATACCTGAGTTCTTCTAAACATTCTTTGCTTCCTGCCATAGATGATATTGTCAAGTCAATTTCTTCAGCTTTCCAATGGGCATTTTCCTAGT
This sequence comes from Leptocoma aspasia, assembly GCA_013399835.1. Lineage (NCBI taxonomy): Eukaryota > Metazoa > Chordata > Aves > Passeriformes > Nectariniidae > Leptocoma > Leptocoma aspasia. The sequence goes on from VXAX01004367.1 coordinate 128,089, forward strand.
GGTACCTGTATCTGGATAAAGTGGATCAGTTGACTTCTACGTGCACAGAGGCATGAACTGATTTAATGTAGCAACTATATTAAACCCACAATCATGATCTGTATAAAAAGCTTACAAAGTTTGTCTCCCAAACATTCTTGAATCTTTCCCCAAGAAATTTGCTGTTTCTTTCATTTGTGTTCCTGTATGTAGTTATGGATGACAACTTTATTACCAGATTGCCTCTGCTTAAAGTCTCCTTCCCGTTTTTCTGTAAATCTAAACACTTTAACAAAAAACTATTCACTTTAGTATTCACTTGCAGTGTTTCCTTTTCAATTGATTTGGTTGTGTTGATTCTGCCATCTGCATTCAGTAATTTATTTTAATGTGCCATGGGCTATTTGGATTAAAAATGGTTGAGTTTTTTTTCATCCTTTTATTTTTCACCACCAATTCCCAGGAGTTCTCTTGCAACAGTTTTCAGCTGTTGCCAATATCTCAGGAAACTTTATGTCACCAGCTACAATGAGTATGTTGATTTAAATTGTCTTCATGCCTTTGTAGCATAAGGGAACACAAATATCCACATGACTTTTTGACTGTCCAAGATACTTGAGTTTGTTTTATTAATTTCCTTTTGAAACCTGCAGTGATGGAGGATGTGTGACCATGTCTTAGTATGAGGATCCTCCTTGTTGGATCTCCCTTGAAAAATTCTTGATTGCTTTTCTGGAGAAGGCTGTGGTTAAATAACTCATCATTAAAGCTTTCCTGCTTTTCTTAGCTTTTGTATTATATTTGCTACTTAGTTGGTGCTCCTGCCTTAGAATTTGCCTTTTAAATGCTCTTGAAAGTTTGGTTTTTATCATCACTTCTTCTTTCAGTGTCTGTTTTCTACACATGACCCAACCCCCTTTTACTCCCCCTTCTCTGCATTCTCAATGTTTAGATTCTGTGTCTTCTAGAATTCCAGGGCTTTGCTAATTTTCCTTCAAGGTTTCTCGTGGGTTTTTTTTATTTTTTCCTTTGTAATATTTTTAAAATGCCATATTGTGGTGCTTTTCATTGGGATCTTCAAGAGGTGCTGTTAATTTTTTCCACTAAATCCTATCCCAATTCAAGAAAATACATAATTTCTTAGACAGAAAAATAGGAATCACAGACATGATTATCATTCACTGTCATCCTTTCCCCTCATAGGTTTTGGAACAATTCTGTCTCATATCATTCCAAAGAAAAATCCAAAAGCCCTGGTCTTATTATGAGTTCTTTCTTTCTGTTCAAAACAGTACAATCTTAATATCCTGTCTTTTTGATTTTTTTTTAAGCACAGGGATGCAGAACTCCATGTGAGGCCTTTGGTTACTGTATTTGTTTTCAGTTGTAGAATAGAATAGAAATTCTCTTATAAATATGTAACAGGATTTTTCTTCTCATACCCCTCTGGGAACTTTCTAATACTTATTGCTGCTTCTTTCATGATTTTCTGTTTTTACCTTCGACTTTCTCTTTTTGATGCCTTGCAGTGTATCTGCAAACTAAAAGTATATTTATTTCAAGATCATGGACATTCTCCCTCTTTCCTCTGAAGTGTTTTTGATCCAGTAAACCTTCACCTCAGTATTGCAAATTATATCTCAGAAATTATCTGTTCTTTCTCTTGGTTGTATCTGGCTTTCCTTCTCATCTTCTCTCTGCATATTCCCTTTCCTAGCAGGTTGCCTACCCTTCTTTGATGCTAACAGACTCCTTGTGTCTCTGAGGTAAATTCTTCTAGCCAGGTTCTTACTAGGAAGTAGTTCAGATCAGCCTCGTGGTTCAGTCTCTACTGGAGATGATGGTGGCTGCCCTGCCAGCAGGGCTTCAGCAGGAGGTGTGGGGTCAGCAGGCTCAGGAGCTGGGTTTGATCTGGGGCTTTAAACAGTGCAGTGTGCAGAGCTCTGCTGTGTGCAGATCATATCCCAAATCACTGCTGTCCCTGTGGCTCTACTGACTGCTACGTTTCCAGTCCTTGCCTAAGGATTTTCTTTCAACAGCCATCATCAATTGATATTTAAGAGAGCAAAGATATAATCAGGGACTTAAATTCTGTGCAGTTTTGAGCTTCTTAGATAAGGGTATGGAATTGTCTTCATTGCTATCAAGGGCTAAAGACTTCTGTCTTAAAAGCAGCACTCTTGCTTCATGATAAAGCGTTAGCTAGCAGGAATTTCTTATGCTATTTTTTAAAAATATTACTTGTAGAAGGTATTTTATCTCTATAACCGCAGAGGAATGTAAGGTAATCATTAATGTAAAAACCCAGATTAAATGTAGAAAATATGATGATGAAGTATAAGCCACTTCGCAGATGTGGAATTGTGTGGTATCTTCTGACCATTTATAGAAAAATACATTTGATCATTTTGACTTGAATGAGCTACTTCAAGAATTGCCAAGAAAGCAAAAAGAAGTGCTATGGCAGAGATTGACACAACTATTGACAGAGAGCTTGATGGAAAACCCTGTGGAAACATGGCACAAGACTGGAGATGATAAAAGTGATGATGACATGGAAGTTGAGATCATTCCAGAAATGGTAAGAATCTTGTAAAATGAAAATATGATTAGTGTTTCATGTGTTTTGGGAAATAAAAAGGAATATTTCCGTAACATCTGAAAACATGCAAGGCTAATCAAATATGACCAGTTCTGAATATCACCTTCCTGCCCATTTTTAAAATGACTTAATTTATGCCTGGGTTAAGCTGAACTTATGATTGGTCTGTGCTGTAAAAGACTAGATCTGCTGATAATTTTAATTCTGAAAGGTGTGACTTAGTTTTCTCAGTAGAGTTGAATAGGTTTTTTCTATGTCTTATTTCAGTAAATAAATGTTAATGTTGCAGATGTTAAGTTTAAGTAACATAAGTTTAAGTATGTTTAAGTAGGCATATAGTATAAGAAATTCACTACCTGATTTGTGATGTCATTTTATTTAATGAAGATCATGAAATGTAGATTTGACTGCCCCTTCCACAAATTTAGAATATATAGAATTTTTCTGACTCAGACCCTTATATACTGCCTTCTGTGCTTTAGTCTATGTAGCCTTGAGAATACTGGGGGAAAAGGTTATTTAATTTTGGGGGGAAAAAAAGAAATGCAGTGGGGAAATCATTAGAGAAACCTAGAGTCTTGTAGAAAAATCAGTCATCCGTTCAGAGGCCTGTAGAATCACACACTTGGAGTGAAAGTCACTAGATGTACACACCTCTGAGTTACACAAGACCCTGCTAGTTAGGGGCTTTTCAGCTCAAATGGATGTGTTTGAGTGGGTTTGTTGCAGATGGGGATTTTAGTGCAGGAATGGATGCTCATGTACAGTCACAAAGTTATCTACTAGCTGGAGCTGAAGACCCTTTTCAAACTTTTTGAAAAGATGGACTTCAAAAATCTATTCTTTTGCCTCTTATTTGATAGGTTTTGGGTGCCATTATGCTCCTTTGTAAAAATTGAAGCATAATGACAATTCAGCTTTGCTCTCTGTTGCTAAGGTTCATTTCTTGTTTGAATTATTTTCTGAGTCCCAAACAAACTGCAGAAGTGTTTCCTCAGCATTGCTTTCTTTCAGAAACAAACTGTAGCAGTGATCCAAGGAGTGGCAGCTGTTGTTACTGCTTCCATACCTGCAGTGGATGAAAATGTAAACTACAAAGCTCTTGTAGAATGTGTTTTTATACTAAATGGTGAGTACTTCTCTGTACAGAACGCAGCATTTTACAGAGGCTGTTTGATCTGACTGAAATCCAACTGGCGTATGAAACAGAATTCACAGGAGAAAAGTTGGTACTGGTTTGAGTTCATATTTATGAGACAAAATTAAGGGAGTGTTTACCTAAAAATCAGCTGCACAATTTAGAAGTTGGAATGTAAATAGTTTGCTTTCTCCCAGCTGTTCACCCAGTGGAAGATAACTTTGATTATCCTGTGATTTATATTACTTTTAAGGGAAACTCAATATTCCATTGTTACTGATCCAAAAACTTGGGCCAAACCTTACAGTTGCCTAAATACTTCAGTGAGCATAAGCCATGAAGGTGTGTAAATGTAGCAGGAGCTAGCTGACACCGTGAGGTGTAGTTAGTGTGCTAACAGACTACTGTTTTACAGGAATGACTTGGTTCATTGCAGTAAATAATTATTTCATTACTCTTCTAGGTATTTTTCCTGCATTACCTGCATCTGAAAAACTCCTACAGGATGCTATCCAACGTGTGTGTGAGATGTGGTGGGAGAAGGGACTGGAAGGGAAGGAGCAGCTGGGGAAGACTCTGTTTGTTATTCTGCTGAGAAAAAGCCTGAATAAAGCTGCTACGGTATGCTCTATTGAGGCTGTATTGACTTTCAGGTTATTATTGAATATTTCAGGAAAAATAATCCCTCCAATAAAACACTGTCTTCTCTAAAAGAAATTTTAAAATTTTTTTGGCATCAGTTTCATGAGTGAACTGGATTTTTTTTTTGCATTCCATTTCATCTTTTAACTCTTTTGTCATGTCCAATGATCAAAGTTTTTATTGCAATTAACTTTTTGTCAACTCAGATTTGAAGTACTATGTTCAGCGAAGCATAAAAATAACTTCTGTGGGAAGCTTCATCTTCTCTTGCATTTTATCTTTCTACAAATAATTTTTCTTTCGTTTTTCAAAATGTGTGAGTTACTTGGAGTATTGTGATACACATCTTTTGCACTAACCCAATGGATCTATCCTTATTTCTTTCCTCTGTTTTTCCTTTTTAACTGCATGTATTGTGTGAAATTTAAAAAGTGCAGTGATGTGGTTTTAACATATTTTGCATGGAATGGCAACTTTTTTCCTGTACTTGAGCATGTCTTCATTTGTTGGAAGTCAGAATTTCTGCAGTTACATATATTTTTTCCCAGTAATGTGATGAAATGAATGTTCATAATGTCACAATCTGTAACAATGCATTTCAAGTTCATTATTTAAAATCCTTTCAGTGCCACTTTGCATTAAAGCCGTGCCTACTCCACTCTAATGTGGGCTTCTTCTTTCCTGTCAGGGTGCAGATATAGTTCATGTATGGAATCTACATCAGACATTACTTTGTTTTGAGTATGATTCAGATGAGAGTAATGAAGTCAAGGACTTGTTGCTTCAGTGTTTTATGAGTGTAAAACACATTAAGAAAGAAGAGGTAAGCCAGCTTTTATCTTACTGTGGTTTTGTGCCAGTGAGCTTTGGTTGCTTTTAATAATTTGGCAGTTTGTCTTTTTTTATGGTACAGTAGGTAGCAACATGAGACAAATCAGCTCTGACTCCAAGCTGTAAATGGTTGATACTCTGTTTCACTTGGAAAACTTGTTTCTATTCCAGACTAAAGTGTGAAAGTTTATGTCTAAATCTTCAGTCCACTTCTTTTATCCAGAGGCAATAAGAATCAAGTGCTTTGCTTCCAGTGCATTTCCCTCGATACTTAAAATCATTCCCTGGTGTAATTATTTTATTTTCTTTTATAGCAGTTTTTTTTTAATTCAAGACAAGTAACTGTAGCAAAATAATTTTCCTTCTAAATGACTCCATCTAGAAGATTGTGTTGCCATATTCGGTTTTAAAAGTAGCATAAAAAGAACCCAAGTTTACAGGAAGATGAGAATTTATTTGGCTACATAGATTTCTCTCAGTGAACAGTTGCTGTTTTGTTGTTTTCACATTGTGCCTGTGCACCAGAATTGTGGTGTCCAAGCCTTTTTTCTGGTTAGGTGACCAGACCACCTGACTTAGAACTCTGAAGTTCTAACTCCTCCCTGCATGTGAAAAATAGATATATTCCTTTTCCTGTGGAATATATGAACTTCTGTCATAAAAGGAGCCCTGAGATCGCTGTATGATTGTGGCAGTATAAGGATGTGTCATTTTAAAAATGGGTATAGCAAAGGAATTAGGTGAAATGTTTGATAGAGCAGGGTTTGGATACATGCCACAAAGTTGGTGGGGTTTTTGTTACTTACATATCATATTTTAAGCTGGTTTAGTTTTGACTAAAATTATGATGTACCAAGGCAATATGAGAGGTGGTAATGGAAGAAGAGAAAATGTGGGTGGAAAGAGGAAAGACAGGTAAGGCTTTATTGACAGAGTTTACAGTTAATTTTGTGTCCTTGGTGTGTTCCATTTTAAACCATTTTTTGTCATCTGGGAAAAGCGTGTACTTGTGTGTGTTCTTTGTCACAGTACTTAAAATGCATTAGCTATATTTGATTCTATATGTTTTTTTCTTCTGTTATATTTGAATCCACTGTATTATTTTAATAATTCATCTTCATCTAAGTACAGTAAATAATTGGTAATTATATGTGTAAAATACAACTGCTACCTAGGCTTCAGAAGCAAATTCTTGTAGTTCTTTTTTTCTTCCGTGTGGTGTGAGACTTTTAGTTTAACGTGTTAATTACTACACAGCTTTTCTAAAGGAAGTTTGCACCTTGAATCTGTGAGTGAAACAGCCTTCAGTATAGAAGTTGTGGTTTTGTTGTGGTTTTTTTTTTAAATATGAGGGGAAAAAGCAGTGGTAAATCAGACTCAGTAATGGAAATTTTTCCTGGCATATTAACTCATCCACTTTGCTCCACAACAATGTGCAGATTTGGCCACGCTTTGCACATTTCGCTTCTCTGCATAAGATTTTTCTCTTGGCCCTCCCAAGGATTTCTGGTTCTTGACATTTTGTCGTGTTTGCATTTTCATAGGCCTGTCTCTTTCTAGGTAGATAGGGAGAGCACCTTACTGCACTCTCTCCTCTGTCATCTGATCATTAGTGGTTTAAATCCTTAATTCTGGATTCTTCGCTTTCTGGTGGGAAGGATTGACTGAAAGCAGCAGCTCCCAGCTGTAGCCTAAAGGCTCAGCCTTGGCCAGTGGTGAGTCTGCCTTGGAGCCCGCTGGCATTGGCTGTATTGACGTGGGAAAGCTTCTGGCAGCTTCTCACAGAAACCACCTCTGCAGGCCTCCACCACCAAAACCTTGCGATGCCAGCCCAATACACAAATCACTTTACATCCTGGAGGACAACAGTTCAAAATAAAAGGAGAACCATAGCCCGTTCTGGAAAGATCCCAGGACAGGGTTCAGTTAAATTGTCTGAAATAAATTTAGACATCTGTGCAGGAGCATAATCAGTACAGGTCCTGGGAAGGATTTGATTGCTTAAGTGAATGACCCATGCTACATTAAATGACCTAGGTTGGCTCAGACATCCATGTGGGGCTGGCATGTAAAACACTGTCATAGATCTCTGCCTTCTGGAAAACCATCTGGGCATGTAAAATTGCTCTGTGTTTAGCGTGTGCCATATTAACCCTAGTCAGCAGAGTCAACAGAACAATTCAGCTCCATAAAACAGTAACTAAACAGCTGGTCACATGAATCACTCTTCAGACAATTAACATTTCAGGGACTTAAACATCCAAATTCACATGTCTCAATTTGTGAGCAGAAATCCAACTTCACTATATGAACTTCCAGTACTTATCCAGAATGGTAACCAACTTGGATTTTCCTAGCTCTGCAGACAGGAGATTGAAAGTGTTCAAAGCATTTTCCTGTTGCTATGAAGCCATTGTACTTCAATTGCAAGTCCTTTTGGTTGGGATTTGCGTGCTGTGAGAGTTCAGTTGCAGTGGTAACATACCTCATGTGTGTTCTCTAATTTCCCTTCCTGGCTCATTTCACTAATGATAGATTTCTTGTAGCAACAAGAAACCAACCAACACTCCCCCAGTATCTCTGCTGGACCTTTTTTTTGCATGCTGTATTGCTTCTAAAATGCTTGTAGTAATACCAAATATCAACATGATGTATTGCTTTGAGTTGAAACTGAGCTTCTGTATATCAGGCCTAATACTCCCTTTAATGCCTGCAGACTTGTCCTACAGTTCCTAAGAAAAGTAATCCTAGTTTTTTTTGAGTACGTATCCCGGAGCGCGGCGCCATAGTAGCTTAAGCTGCTATAATTCCAGGTTGCAATGATCCTGTGTTGCCGTGGGCTAGCATTGCTCTTTTCCGTTCCACAGTGTAATGTTCAAACAGCAGTGGCATGGGTTGATTGAAGGGGGTAGCTGTTTTCTCCTAGGAATATTATTTTTCAGACAGATTAACTGTCTGGAATGGTTCATCATATGCAAGACTAAAGGAAGGGAAGTGTCAGGAATGCAGTGTATCTGTTCTAAATCAGATTAAACCAATAGCAAACTGCACATTTATACCTCATTGGAAGATCAGGGAGTTAAGTGTTTCTGCCTTCCCAGGCTGTGCTGTTCAACTCAGAGTAATATTTCTCAGAGGCTTATTATCAAGCTGCATTAGTGGAGTGATCCTCTGAATTTATATCTCTGTGATTTATGAAAACATTCTTGTTCAGATGGGGTTTCCAGTCAAACAGCTGCAGAGCATGTTACTGTGTTTTAGAGGTGGGCTCTTTCCTTGCTCACCTTCTCTGTGTGTATAGAACAAAGTCACCTGTTTTGTGTCCACAAGCACAGCAGTACCAGACACTCAACACTTTGATACTGCATTAGTCCCAAAGATGACAAGTTCACAGTCTTACTCACCTATCATCAGGTTCTCTCTCACAATAATGAGAATGTTGATACCAGTAATTATTTCAGATCCATTAATCACAAGCAACAGATTAAGTTAGAGGCACTTATCATTTTCAGGAGCAGGCTCAATCTTTTGAAACCTAAGGCTAAAAAGAATTGGTTGAAAGCTATTTTTTTGATTTTTATGATCTGTCTTGCTGCTGGGGTTGTAGAAGATGAGATGTGTCACTCTCATTTTTCAGCCTTCTGATGTTTTCATTCGTGTGATGGAGTTTCTCACACTATACTTTTGTAAACATGCACATGTTTTTCTAACTCTTTTTGTATTTCATTCTTTCTCCTGGGAGGAGAAAGGATTGATGGACTTTGTCATTGACCAGTGTGGTTGGAGAGGATGTAACTTCACCTTCCAATCGATGGTCATTCCCAAAACCCTATATAATGTGAAAACCAAAATAAAGTTTGCTTTTTCTTTGCCTTTGCTCAACTGCGTCTCTGCATTTCGTGTTGCACGCTAGAGTGACAGAGATGAATTTGAGTTTGTCCTCATCCTTGCATTGTTGAGGAAAGAACTGTAGGTCAAAACACCCTTGACCTTTTGATTTGCCAGGAATGTTGATGTGTGACACGCCCGGTGGGACTCCTCTGTGTTTATATTAGGCCCCCCAAAGTTGGAGACAGAGACAACTCTTGTTGACAACAGGAAGGATTCCATCAGACCTGAAGCCAATAATCTTGACATTGTATTTAGCCTTTAGGTCTTGATTTTTTATGAGCTTCTGAGTTACTTCTTCACCCAAAGGCATTTCAGCTATCAATTACACTACAGGGCAGTTTTTGACTATGTGCTTCCATCTCCCTCCCCTATTCTGTGAGATTCCAACTCCAAGTGTGTCTGGCATTCTATTTTCTCTGTTTGGTCTTAGGTGTGAACACAACTCTTGGTCCAGCTCTCAATGGAAGTGCCTCTGAACCTCTGCTGTTTATTCAGTGACCTTTTTAGACTTCTGCCAATGTGCTCTTTACTATTGTACTTCCTTTATTAATATTCCTAATTTATTTTTGGCTAGAAAGCTGAGAGATACAAAGGACCCTTACAACTGGCTGACTCACCCTTATGTGTGATCAGACATTTTGAAGTCTTACCTTCATCTGTAAGCTAAGTCAGAGTGAAATTGCCTGTACAGATACTGTATAAGGCTCCAATTCCTTGGGTAGATTTTGCTGATTCTGGAAGAGCATTTGCTTATTTCCTTCATCCACAGCCTTCCACTGTCTTTTGTTGCAAAATTCTATTGCTCATCAGATTTATCATCATTGTTCCTGACTTGTTAAAATGGAAGAAAACTAATTTGGGAAAAATAGTTTCTGTTTTCATGAATGAAAGCAGCTCTAGGAGGTTTGCAATATTACTTTCATGTGGCAAGAGGAAAGGAATTGTCCTTGCTGATCAGAACATTTAATTTCCTCAGTGGCCCAGCTGTTCTCTGTGGCTTTGTTAAAAATGCTTCTGCATCCAGTGCTGGTAGAGTTGTCGTGGTGTTTTATTTATGCCTTCAGCGTCATTCCAGTGTCATCCTGGGGTGATACTGCACTTGGCAGAGCTCAGTGATCTGGCCTTGATGAGGGTGCTGATTGCACAGTCTGCTGTCATTCTGGAATGCTGCTTGAAGGCACACCAAAACAGAAAGAACACTGAAAGAAATGGAGGCAGATATGTGATACATGTGTTCATTTGTTCTGTGTTTTTTCTACGGTATGAATAAAAGTAGTGCTTGAATTCTGTTTAATAATTAAGAATCTTAAATAATTTTTTCCATTTCACCTATGCATTTTAAAATTAAAGATGTAATTTCCTTTGTATTTACTGATTTTTGAGGTAGCTCTTGAACTGGGTGGTCTTCTGAGCTTTGAGTTCCCTTTGTTTTTTCCTCTTTTCCCCTCCCCACAGGGAAGAAGACTCTTGAGTTTTTTGTTCAGCTGGAATGTAAACTTCATTAAAATGATACATGGAACTGTTAAAAACCAATTACAGTTCTTGCCAAGGTATGCATCCCAGTTAGAGTACTTAATTAGTAAGAGTTTGTCTAAAATCTTGTTTATCTCACTCTAAAAATACCTAGTGTATTGAAAAAATATATCAGTATCCAAAAGCCCACAAATCTTCTGAATATTACTGCTATATTGTTCCAGCAACTTCATTTAATAGTAGCTCTGACGTGCCTGGGTGTACAGTTATAGGAGTAGTAAATGTTTATTTGCCATTAGCTAAAGCAAATGACTTTGACAGAAATTGGACTGCATTATTTGCAATGCTTGTGTGAGGGTTTCAGGTCCATTTCTCCTTTTGTAGGGTGTTTCTATTTTTTCCTACAAGCAATCTCTAATTTAATTTGCTTGGTTTCTATATAAGGCATTCTAATAAGAAGTGACTTGCAGGATAAATCATAGTCTGAGAACTTGTCTGATGGATGAAAAATATGGAGACTTTTTTTCTTTGATTATTCAGTGAAATATTGGAGAAGTAATTCTATGTATTAAAATCAGAGGCATTCTAATGCTTTCATGTAGAATAATGTATTCCTGTATGTCTCTATGAAGAATTTAAGACATTCTTCCTGACATAAATGGTAAGGTATCTCTCTGAATGTTTTGACTGTCCCACCATAAGAGATACTTCAAGTATCATGAAATAGTGCTTGGGTTCATTAATTAAGAGTTAACTTGGTAGTTATGGGTGTAGACTTGAAAAAGAGAATTTCTTCTTCTAAAAGCCAATTTGATGCAGAGAATTAAAAACAATATTGGTTCTTATACAAAACTTCATGTTTCACCTTTATGAATTGTACATAGATGTGGTTAGTATTTCTGCTTTCTTGACAGTGTTTCCTGTATGTTAATACAGATCCTTGATAGAATACATTTCAGAAGTTTACTTCAGGGCCTGGAAGAAGGTGTCAAGAGAATTCATAGAGGTAACACTATGCTTGAAATTTCATTTGGATAGTTTTGAATTTCAAGGTGGGAAAGACTCATGACTTTCCACCTCAGAGAAGTTCCTTTAACAAGCCTTAAAGAATTATTTCCTTAAGGAAAGGGCCTCTTCAAGCATCATCAAGGAGTAACTATATGTCATGCTTTGATTGTTTTCCCACTGAGATCAGCTTGGCTGCAATTAAACACCTTTAATTCTGCTGCTGAAGTATTGGTTCACACAAATATGCATATGGACAATGTTTTTCATAAACATACCCATTAGCTGAATTACTGAAGCTTTTATTCAGTATGTGCAAGTCTGTATAGTTGATAGCTCAAGTATTTATCTAGTTTTTGTGGATTTCCATGGAAATTATTAAAGGCATAATTACAGATCACAACAATGCTAGAGCAAAATTTCAGATACCAAAATATTATTATTTACCCTGATTTTAGCTTCTGACAATTGGATTAATTGTATATTCTGAGATTTTGAAAATCAGTTGAGACAGATGGAGGCCCCCAGCATGGAAAAATTTGGGCCAAGCAGAAGCCAAGTAAGAAATAACAGCAGATACTATTTTCAGTTGCTTGTTTTAGGGAAAAATATGGTTGCTGAACAGCTACAGTACTTACTATTGTTTTATTGTGTTAACAGGAGCATGTGTGTGTTTTTACTGTAGGTACTTGAATATAACTGCATTCAGGATTTCATGCATCATGGAATTCATCTTCCCAGAAGTTCTCCTGTTCATTGTAAAGTTAGAGAGGTAAGTTCCAGGAAAGCATGACATGAAGTAGTAGCATCAAAATGAGATCAGGTGCTATAAGGTGGAAAATTTCCATTTCATACTAAAATACCACACCAGTTGTGGCTGGAATGGAAATACTTTCCTTCATAGCCTGTATGGAGCTGTGTTTGGGGTGTGCTGGTGGCACAGCAATGTTCTGGCTGCTGCTGAGCAGTGCCTGTGTGGTCTCAAGGCTTTCTCCTCCCCACATTTTCCCTTGGGAGTGGGCTGGGCATGACCAAAAGTTGAGTGGTCGCAGCTGAGACAGCTGGCCCAAATTGACCAGAAGATATTCCATGCCATACAACCATCATTCCCTCAGCAAACTGAGGGAAAGTGGGTTTTGGGGAGGCAGCCATTGCTGGGAGACTGGCTAAGTATTGGTCTGCTTGTGGCAGGTGGTGAGTAGTTGAATTTGCATCACTCCTTTGGGGATTTTTTGGTCCTCTTTGCTTTATTTATTAAACTGTCCTTATCTTGACCCATAACTTGCTTTTCTCTTCCTTTTCTTTTTCTTCCCCACTGAGCAGGGAGTGTGTGCATGACTGGGTGCTTAGCTGGTGACTAGGGCCAACCCACCACAAATACTTAAAAAATAGCATATTCTGAGAAATAATCTTACAACAAACTTTAGGAGGAACCTGCTTATAGTTTTGCACCAGATTTGTCTTTGCTGCTCAAAAGTAGAAGGGGATTTTCCAGAGTGCCAGAAACAGTTTTTGCTGTCTGTTGTCTAAGCTTTCTTTACCTGTAGAATTGACCTTTCCATAAATGATCACAGGGACGAAAAATCATAACCTTCTTGAGACAAACTTAGTAGATGGGTCTGAAATGAAACTTGGCTTTTTTCTTTTTATTATATGTGGGAGATTTATATATGTTTGTAGGGACAAGCTTTGATTCTAGCTGTCCGTGGCGTTTAGTCATGAGCAGAACATTTGAAGCAGGATGAGAAGTGCACAAGGCTTTTTAAGACATTTGTATTTGATCAATGCCCCTTCCCCTCCCATGCTTTCTCCCAAATACCCAGACTCTAGAGTGTATACTGTGTGCAGTATACAGCTTGACATACCACTGTACAATACTATAGTGGGTTTTTTGTTTGTTTTGGCTTGGATTCTTTGGGGTTGGTTTTTTAGGGGGTTTGTTCTGTTTTGTTTTCTCATAGCTATAGGATTTCCTTGGCCTATGATTCCTGATCAATGGAACAGGCTTTTGACAGGGCATTTAATGTTTTTCAGACTCTGGGGCTTATGGTCTTGAAAGAGGACAGTGAATAAATATGTCTTTGGGCTGCAAGAGGAGTAGGTCTTGGAATAAATTTGAACTGACCACTAGAGGGTCAGCTTCTTTTCAAATTTTGTGTAATCTTGTATTCTGTTTTCCAAGATCTTCAGGGAATTATCAGTGCTGTATTGATCAAGGCCAGAAATGTTCAGAGGATGATCTCGTCTCACTTCCTGATTAATTACCAACCTTAGAACACAGCTCAAACTGCTCAGTGTTTCAAGTGGAGGAATTCTTCATATCAAGTTACATGATGTCCTTTCTCATATTCTGCTCTGGTCTTCCACTTTCTCTTTCTTTTCTGCATAATTCAGATACAGAAAATAACATGATTTTTAGCTAATTAAGCACAGTTTTGAGTCCCAAGGAGTGCTGATACTTGCTTTTCATCAGTGCATAAAAAATGTATTAGGTTTGTACATGTGTATTTGGATAACTCTACTTACCAGATAAGTTCCTTTGTTCTTAACAGAGAAAAAGCTTATTTATCTGTAGTTCATAATTTTGTGGTTTCAAAGTATTTTGGCCAGTTACCTTAAAAATAATTTTTATGGTAACAAAAATTAGATATTGCTGTGAAATTCTCTAGCCGTGTTTTTTTCTTAGTGGTAGATCTTTATATAAACTTATTGACTCTATAAAGTTATAAAATATTATATTTATTAGATTGTTTTAATTTTACTATTTTTGAGACTTCCTAATAAGATATAGAGTCAATTAAAATGTTTAGTTTTATCATTTCCATAGTATGAAAACTCTGGTCTTATATAATTATGAAATGCAACAACCCCTTACCACTTCCTGAATGCAGAAGGTTAAAATGGCTTTGGGGCTTGTTTTATTTGTTTTTTCTTAGATGCTGAGTTATTTTCATAAACAAAGTAAAGTTCGTCAAGGAGTTGAAGAAATGCTCTATAGATTGTATCAGCCCATCCTCTGGAGAGCACTGAAGGTAATTATCCTTTTCAGAAAATACAACTGTCTTTCTCCAGCTATTAAATTTTGGGTCCCTTCCACATCTTCTGGGTTTTTTTATTTGCTTTTAAAATGAAATGGCCACAAAAACCAAAATGAGTGTTTAACATCACAGATGTAGCTGAGTAACTTTGCAAGTTGTAATTAAGCATAGCATGCACAATAATATTCTAATTTGTTAATATAATTTACTTGTAAAATTCACTTTTGTTTACAGATACCTAAAGTGCTTTCCAGGATTGCAGTTGGTATTCTTATCTTCTCAATCTGAAAATTCTGTGTAATCTTGTATTACCTTTTCCAAGATCTTTAGGGAATTATCAGTGTTTTATTGATCAAAGCCAGAAGTGTTCAGAGGATGGTTTAGTCTCACCTGCTGATTAATTACCAGCCTTAGAATACAGCTCAATGGATTTATTAGAGTATTAATTTAGGAAAACTTTTATTCTTGTTGGATTGCATGGACAGATATTAATGGTATGGATGTGCACTCACTATGAAATTTCTTACATGTAGCTCTTTTATGGTGTGTGTATGTCCTTCTGTGGATTGGATGCGTGGAGTGAAGGGCACCCACTGCAGTTTGTCTACTCAGTTACACTCTGTGATTAAGAGGAGCCAAGCTTCCTTCTTTGGTGACAGCTTTTATTTTGTCTGAAGTCATGAAATCCCTGTTTGTGAGAGCATACACATACAGTGAAGTTAATTTCTGGCAAACATTTACAATTTCATTTACTGGTTGGTCATAAGCATCTTCTCTAGACATGAGAAAGGTATTTGAAATTCTCAAAGTTGAAAGTATTTACTGTTAACTTCAAAAGTTGTTTACAATGGATTTTATGAGTTAGAGGAAGGAGCTGAGAGCTGTTTGGTTTCAACAGAACCCTGTGGTAGAGGTGGGAATATGAAAAGTGTCATTGCTAGCCCAGTATCTTGTTTGGTCTTACATTAAATGTTGGATCCCATCCTTTTAGAATTTTTATAAACAAAGAACATTCTGGATGAAGCATTTATGTCCTAGTGCCAGAGAATGATAGCTACAAAGCATAGAATGTAGCTACAAAGCTACAAGGCTTCCTTTAATTTCTACGTTTCTGTCTCTAAAAAGAATAGGGGTTTTAACTGATTTTTGGTAAGTTAACAAAATACAGTATTCCATTCTTAAGGGCATTGCTGCCTGTCAGTGGAGGCTCATAGTCACTTGCCAAAGCCCAGGACTCAAATATGAGACTAGACTACTTTTTGGAGGAAGATTGTGTCAAACCTTATGAAATCTGCACACATTTATTTGGAGAAATGTAACAGAAGGTGTGTCATGTGGGGAAAAGAGATTTCTGATTGATTTGCAGCAAGCCAATGGGAGAATTCCAGATTCCAGAAGTGGTTGAAATTTTTAACAGCTGCTGTTCATCATTTTCACATCACTAATGGTTCCATTGCTAGAACAAATCATATAGTACTACATGAAGTATTTGGCATTTTGAATTGTTGCTGTGACTCAGAATCAGCAGTAGTTTAAGGTACAGAACTAAGAAAGGAAGGTTATAACTGTTCTTACTGTTATATTCTACTCCAAAGCTTGAAATGTCAGTTTAAGTTTAGATAACCAGTTTGATGCTCCTATTTAAGCCAAATCCCTAATTTAATATAGTGAAGAACAAATTCTGTTTTAGAACACTGTTTATGAAACAGAAAGGACACACAAGGCCTGTTTACTCTTCCTTCTTGCACAGAGTAAAAATACTTCAGTTGTAAGAATACAATGGACTCCAGAACTGTTGATGCTGAAACTACTTGATTTAATCTCTGAAATCTTTAAACTGAGAATGCACATTTTGTAATGCAGTTCTCTATTTTTTCTCCAATTGCTTCTTTTGCAAGTACTTAGATTGCACAAGCTTGTGTTGGAGCTTTTACCAGCACATCTTTTATAAGCCTTTATGCAACGCTTAAGTTTTTATAATATAAGCCCATATGTAGCTTCTTCATCTTTTTTTCATGTTCTTATTATGAAAAGCAAGTGTCATGTAAATGTAAAAGAGATGTGCAGTGATTGGTTGTTAGTATGAGAAAATATATGGATATAAAAATACGGTTATTTAGTGTGAGGTAAGTAGTGATTAAGGTATTTCTTATCAAGCTGAAAAAGTCAAGAACCACTCCTCCAGGAATTCAAGCTGTTGAAGGAAGTGACTCCTTAAAAGTGTTTGGTTGTCTTTTTTTATTTTTTTTTTTTACATCCCACACATTTAAACTAACATGTCCTGGGGAAGCAGTGTTTTAAATAATTTGAAGTTCATTTCAGAACTTGTAAGACCAGTTAAAATTTAAAAGAAAGCTGTGAAAATTAACTGAAGAAAAAAATTAAAATATTGTTTCAAAAGGTTCTGAAAGTTCCTCAGAATATTACAAGCATAATGGTAACGAAATATTAGTCATTTAAATTACTGCAGGCTCTGGCATGGAAAAGTCAGTGTGGATTAAAACAGACCATGAATTTAAAGCCTTAGGTTCTGCCTCTGTGAAGACATTGTACGAGCCTGAATATGCAAATACATTTGGGATAAATTCCAGTTAATTAAAGGCAGGAATTTGAACTGTGGGTACTCAGTTCAGAATTAAGTGAGCTTAATGGAATTCAGTGTAATGCACTTAAAAAGTTTATGGAAATTAACTTTCTGGAATGGCTGTGGTAGACAAGGTCTAGGTTATTGCACAAAAACACATTTGAATTAATTTTCACATGCAATGTTAGTGCAGAAGAGCTATTTCACTCTGAATTCACATATTATCTTGTTATATGTTAATTCTTAAATATAGACAAGCTCAGAGTTAAAGGATTTTCTACAATTTTATAGGATACAATTAGGAATTATGATCTTTTCACCTTTAAACTGTTTGCATTATCCATAATAAATAAAGGAAAACACAAGTCCCTAACTAGAGAATGTATGTATGTGCTTTATTTGCTTTTGAAGTATTCAATTTAAAATTCCTAGTAATTTTGTTGACTTGAAGAATTTGGAATGTTATGATTCTACTCCACCATATCAGAATCGGTCAAGAAGAGAAACCCAAAACAGATTGTAAATGAAGTAATTGTTACTCCTTTCTTTTGTGTTTTTCTGGTTTTATTTGTCATTAATTTATTTAAGTCTAAACATTACATGCTTATTGCCATGTTTCTTTTCCCTGCCTTTGATCTCAATGTGCTTTATGACAAGGGAAGAAGAAAATTAGATGATTAGCATAGTCAAGAATTTCCCTGAACTGTCTCGTCTTGCTGTTAAAATTAGGCCTACTTTGCTTGTTATATTGAGAGATTTTAGGTTTTTTTATTGGACCCAAAATCTGGACAAAATTCTTCCTTCCAAGTCTTCTTTCCAAGAGAAGTCTGTAGAGGCTCTTAATCACTGCACTGTTATCTTTGATAAATAAAATGTAGTTTGGTGGTTAGATTTCAGCTTTCTCCTTGAGATGCCTTGAATTTCTTCATGGTTTCATTGCTTGCTCTCTTCTTCTGTCCTTTAAGAGTCCACAGGATCAATTATCTTTCACTGAATCAGTTCCTAAATATGCACCTTTTTCCTTTTTTGTGTTTGTGGCCCTACAACCAGTAAAATATATGGTGGAGTACACTGAAAATTGTTAAATATGGTAAAATGTTCTGAAGGCTTCCATTGATTTTTGATGAGCAGCCTGGAGCTCAGAACATGGTCCTAATACTTACGTGCAGAGATGCAGAACTGAATATGTTTTTGCTGGATGAGTTACGCTCCAAGCTTTCTGGTACTTAGTTACTAAATACTATTTACTTGAAGAAATAGGCTTGAGCTTTTCAATTAAATCACCTGTCTCTTGACAAGCAAGTTAATTAATCCAATCTGATTGAATTCAAGAGTCTTCTGTCCTGAAGAGCAGCTTTAAGGCCACCAAGAGAAATCCCAACTGTTTTTAATTTATTCAGCATTACAGAAAGCAGAAGGGCTCTGACTGAGATTCCTCAGGGTCATTGAAGCTGATGTGCTTTGAAAGCTGATTGTAACAATAACTCAGGTTTTACTGAATGGGCAGAAATGTAAGATAAAACATTAAAACTCATATGTGACTTTAAGTTCTTTCATCCATTTATAAATTCATCTCTTCCATCTACTTAATTAAAAACACTTATTTAAATGTTTGGAGAATGGTATTTGACAGGATACACCTTTGGATATTAACAGTTGGTCCTTATGGAAAAAAATCTCTTTTCCTCCATTCTAACAGGCCAGAAACTCAGAAGTTCGAGCAAATGCAGCATTTTTGTTTGTCGATGCCTTTCCTGTTCGTGATCCCAGTTTTACTGCTGAAGAGATGGACAGTGAAATTCAGAAACAGTTTGAAGAACTTTTTGTAAGTTTTAATGAAACTAAAATGTTAAAACTGCAGCTTTTGTCAAAGCTAACTCAAAAAAACATTAGTAATGCAATTAAAATTTATGGAATTTCTGGATAATTGTAGGGAAATAGAGGTCTGTGGTGCAGAAAATACAAAAGTAAACTAATACTTTAAATTTCTATAGTATGTTTTCTGCAGATGCTATACACCACCTTAAACTCTAAAAAGGAAATATTTTGGTTTGTTATTCATTAATGTGTGAATGAGAGGTGCCTTTGAAAGATTAAATGCATGAGTAATGATCTTGATCCTTACTTAACCTAGGATTGTGGGGGAGAGCTTCACAGTTACTATGGAAGCACTCAGTGAAAGTTCAGTACTGTATTACTAAATATTTCTAAAATTAAGTATAATGGAGAGAACCTAAAGATCTCCTTGCCAGTCCAGATGGGTGAGAATGGGCATAGTATTTTCATTTAGAGAATGTTTGGTGATTCCTGAGTAAACATCTGATAATTGAATTAATTTCAAAGTTGTTATGTTGTTCCATAGGAACAGTGATCAGTGTAGACTCATATAAACAGAAGTCCAAACATTCTTAATTAAGTCACAAATGCAAGACTTGATTTATTTAAAAAAATAAATTCAAAAGTCCAATGAAAAAAGTTGGCCGATAGTTATCTTAATTTTGCTTCTGATTTAAATTTCCTTGTTTTCTTCATAGTAAAATGCCTTGAGGTACTATTAATATTACAGTTCTTTTATTGTATGACAATTTTCATAATGATTAAAAGGAAATGGAATGCATTTTGTTTATGATAGGCTCAGGTGAAACAGCAGTAGAGTCACAAGAATCCATATGCTCACAGTATTATTCTTCTGTTTGTTTTAGAGTCTCTTAGAAGATCCTCATCCAGTTGTCCGCTCTACAGGGATACTTGGAGTTACTCAGATCATATCCAAATACTGGGAGATGATTCCTCCAACAATTCTTGCTGATCTTTTAAAAAAGATAACTGGAGAGCTGGCATGTGATATAACATCTGCTGATGTTCGATGCTCTGTTTTTAAAGTAAATGTTTTTTATCATGATTGTCATTTTTCTATTTTACTTGATGTACAGGTTTCTAGTATAGACCACTTTAAATCAAGGAAATTGCTTCTTCTTCAAAATGTCTTAGACAACGGAACTCCTAATACGTGGAGGTTTTGCACATTTCATAAAAGCCACATGTTTGGAAAACACAATTGTCTTTTAAAATAGTAACTGATTGGCTTTCTGACTCTCTAAGGTTTTTCAGTTCCAGTTGTACACACACTGTTTGAACCTGATAATTAATTTCTTTTAGCTATTAGAAATGATGCTTAGACTTGAAAATATATATAGGCAGCTCCAGGATTTCTTACATCACTGGCTTTAAGGCATCCCAAGACATGCACAATTAGAATTTTGTACTCCACTTTGTGTGTTCTGAGGTTTGGATGGATATAATACCTCTGTTTGTCTGATGATGCCTCCTCCTATGCGTTGCTCACTATGTTAGAAATAGTTCATCTACATCTTTCTGGCATGTGAGAAATAACTGATAGCTTGGACAGAAAAATGAACTCCCTACACAACATTTTCACTTGAAGATTTTGTCTCTGTCAATTCAGCCTTAAATTGAAGCTGTCATCCTGTTAATCCTCACTTGCTCCACTACTGCTTCATGGGGGAACTATCCTGGATAAGCAGAAAGTGCTGTTTTTAAAATGAATTGGAAAAAAGAAATGTATTTTTAATTTGAAATCAGCATGTTTTAGAGAGCTGGTGTGTCCTCAGGTAGAGAGCAAGACCATGGTCTCAGTGTAGATCTGAAGCTGATTCATCTGAAATGAGTTCACTGAACGAGTTCACTGAACAAGTTCACTGTAAATTTGAAGTAATGAAAGCAGGTTTTACCAAAGGATATTACAAGAAAAATAAGAATGCAGTGTCTGCCCCTGCTTTATTTAACATGAGAAGTGTCATGGTCCTCTTCAACAATTTTTAGCTACAGATTTTTAAGCTCTACTCTTTCTGGATTTGTTTTTTTTTTAATTTTAGTGCCTACCAATAATCTTGGACAACAAACTAAGTCACCCACTCCTGGAACAGCTCCTGCCTGCAACCAAACACAGTCTTCATGACAATTCTGAGAAAGTGCGAGTGGCTTTTGTGGAAATGCTGCTCAAAGTGAAGGCTACCAAGGCTGCTAAGGTAGGATAATTACACTTGATAAGTAGCAAGGAGACAAAATCAAGGCATTTATTTCAAAGAAAAAAAGTACATTTTGAGACTGCTGCAGTGTTCCTAAAAAAGAAAGAAAGAAAGAACCTGCTTTGCTCTGGTAATACTCTTAATATTGGTGGTATCCTGAGTGCTCTGTGGGCCCTTGTTCTCTCTGAATGGGTAGGGGAGGGCAATGGGTTACAGCCACACTTCCCTCAGCTGCCCAGCTCTTCTAAATGCCTAACACCTTAACCCAGTAGCTTTTTTGCTGTGATTCTCCTATTTTTATAATGCCTGTTTCTATTTTGTGGCCACATCCTTCGGGATTTTGGTGTCATTTAATAGTGATTTTTAATGTATTTTGTGTTCTGCTGTGGACTCTTATTTAGGGCAATACTGTCCAGCCAAGGCATTATAGCATCTTTGAGCTCTTACTCCACTCTCTAATGTTAATAGTCTCTTAATTTCAATTTTATATTTTAATTTCACAATGGTTTTGTCTCTTGCTAAGCCTAATAAAGACATAAAATTATTAGAAAGCATCCAGAGGAGGGCTCTGAAGATGGTGAAGGGTACAGAGGGGAAGCCATAAAAGGAGTGGCTGAGGTCACTTAGTTTGTGAATTATTCTGAGTTTGCTGCCGTTAAAGAACAGAAAAAAGATAATTCTCAATGTCAGGGATTTTTTAGGCAAAGGAAAGATCAAGTTTACATAAAGAAAAAAAATCCTAGTAAGTGTTAGATGTTTTTCAATAACTCTCTATATCTCTGGTAAGTCCTGGGATCACTTTGAACTTATTTTTTATGACAGGTCTAATAGGGACATCCACAGTTCAAATTCACAGGGTAATTATCTAATGCAAATATTTCTACTCAAGAGTAAAATAGGTTCCTTGGCATTGAAAAAATACTTTCTTTTTGTTTTTTTTTGTTTTAATTTGAAATTATCCAGCATAATTAATTCAGAATCTTCTCACAAAAACTACAAATGTAGTGTTACCGCTGGCATAACAGTTGTGTAGTCTTTCTGAATTTCATAAACTAGAGCTCTGCTAAGAATGGGATGCATTCAATATTTAGTAATGTAAGGTTTGGGATGGTTTTGGAAAGGGTATTGATTCATACAGGTTTTTAAGGTGCACACAATACTTGTAAGTAGTTTAGTCCTACTTTGTCCTGGGAGGAGAATATGAAACATGGCACATAATGACAATAATTGTATTTTATGGTGATATCCTTGTAGAGTAAATAGTTCTTCCCTGTATCTATGGAATTGCATTAGTATTGCAGGTGTATTGAACTGGAATTGCTTGAAACATAATTCTACCAGTGAGTCAGAGACACCATAAGATTTAAAACATCAACACAGCAAAATAACATTATTGCAGCAGAATTTGACCTCCAGTACACGTTGGTGTAAAAATAAAAAATGCTCATGTTGTCCAGGTTAATGTTCTTTATGTTTGATTAGACTATTGACATGGAAATCACTTAATGAAGGTGATGTTTTTTTCGTCTATTTTTGTTTAACTCCTTTGAATATCTTTGTCTCACTTTACAAAGTTCTGGAATATCTGTGCCATGGAGCATCTCCTGGCTCGCCTTGAAGTTGACTCTCGGCCGGTGTCCCGGCGCATCGTGAACCTCCTGCTGAACTCCTTCTTCCCCAGCAGCCAGCCCGAGGATGTGTGGTGTGAGCGCTGTGTCACTCTGATCCAGATGAATCCAGCAGCAGCCAGGAAGTTCTATCAATATGCCTATGAATTCACTGCCCCCACCAATATAGGTAAAGCACAAAACCTTGTGAGCTTCTGGAATTGTTGATAGCACGCCATGGAAATGCTTTTTTCTTCTTATTTCTGTAACAGTGGTACATTGTTGCTAGTTTTTTGGGGGTTAGTATAATATTAGTTTGTAGCTTTTGAAATTCTTGACACCAGCAATAAGCACAGCAGGCAAAGTCATCAGCTTTTTCAACAATGAGGAGATCAAAGCTTTTCATCTCTGTTCTTAGATGCTGTACTGTACACTCCAGCCCATGGTGGTACCTGGTCCTTCTGTTCCCCTTTCTCCCCACATGTACCTTAAAATTATCTCAGTTGATACCTATTTCTCATGCAGAAATAGGGTAGTAAATACCCTGCTGCCTTAAGTGATTTAAGATCTTCATGTGAAAGATTATATAGAAACTGAAAAAATGTTTACATCTGATAACCTGGTTATGTGGGATTTGTGGATCAGTATTTTCAAGTTGCTCAGAGAAAATCTAAAAAGTCCTCATTCAGAAAGCTTCAGAAATTTTCAGTCAAGAGGGCATGTACTGCCCAGAATGTCACTGCTTTTTAGAGAAGTCCTATTGAACCAAGTAAAATCGGGAAAATTTTGTTTGAGAGGAGTTCTGATAAAACCCAAGTGATCATCATGGAGTGACTTGGGTGAAATGCCCAAACCCTTGCCTGTCACTGATCATCTTGATAAGGTTATGAAATCACAATTATGAAATCAGCTTGTTGTCCTTCCACCAGAGTGGGCATAACCCTTTCACTCTTTTCTAGAGCTGAGCTCCTTGTTCAGGAGTGCAGTGGTTGGGCTACAACGTCTTTTCCAAAGAATGGGAATTGACATAGAAAGGAATGGGAATTGACATAGGAATGAACATTGACATAGGAGGGAATGTGTTCTTGAATGTGGGTCATTAAGTTAACAGCTATGCCAGATTAGATGTAGGAGTTGTGGGAGCTTCCTCTGATTCTGATTTGTTAAGGTGGTGGTTGTTTCTTTTTCTTTTTTTCTTTTTAGTATACTGTTTTAACAATAAAATTACAGAGCCTGATGATAATGCTGTCATTTCTTCTTCATACTTGAATGTAAAATATGTTCACATTTTTTCCATTTCCTTTACAAGGAATTTTTCTCCATTTTTTCCTAGCTGTTTCTGGTTCTGTTGCCTACTTTTTCATACTGGATTTCCAGCATTATTATTAGAAGCACTTATTACCAACATTCTTAGCAAATATCAAATGTCTAATTTATTCTTATTCACTTTAAATGTAGCTAAATTGATGCTCACTATTCGGCGCTGCTTGAATGCCTGCATCCAGAAAGCAATGAAAGAGAGTCTTCATGATAGTGGGGATGATGATGAAGATGGAGATGAAAAGGAGAACAGCAGTGTAAGAAAGTCCACTTTATGCTAAATTCTGGTAACTTCTTTTCAGTGGTGCTTAATGTGAGACAGAATATGACAGAAAGTCTAAAGGAATGTTCTTGGGCATTTCTGGAGTCAGAGGGGGGGAACTGCCATTATTGGATTTTCATGTCCTGCAGTAACAGAAATTTGGTCAAGTAGCTAGAATAAGATAGAAGGAATATGAAGCATATTTTAAATTAATAGTTGCCTAATTCCAGTGCTGATTATAAATTGGTTTGGTTTTGCAGTTAAATTATTTTAAAAATTACCATTGCAAGATATGTGAAGTTAGAAAGATTAAGACTGAATTGTGGAGTTCCTGTTCTACAGCAACCACAGTGCCTTTGTAAAGGGTCTAGAAGGATTTTCAGTGTCTTCTAAGCCTTCTTTTAATTTAAATTTCTATTTGAAAATATAGTGGATAACATAATCTAAGTGTTTGTGTTTCAGGTGTTGGATAATGTGTTGTCAGTAAATGATGTGGCCAGCATGGCAAGTTTGTTGGAGATCACTGTAATACTCTGGAGAAGTATCCACAAAGCACTAGATCACAATGAAGATGCCAAAGATTATGCTATCAGGAAGTTTGCTTCTGTACTTCCTGAATATTTTAAAGTATTTCAGGTAAAGAAAGCTTAGATTTTCCTGTATTTTCTCAGTATTTTCTTCAGATGCTTTCATGTTTTATGTCTTTTATCTGTTTTATAGCGTTAAGTATTCTTTTTCATTGTTGCTATAAACTATAAACAGCAATTTTCTTGGAATCCCACAAATAGGCAGAAACTATTCTCCAACTGCAGTGTCTGACTGATGAACCATTATCTAAATTGTCAGTTCAAAAATACTTATGCAATAAATTGCTCTCCTTGTAAGGTTTTTCTACGGTTTTATTGTCTTGAATGTTTCAGAACTTTTGGAAAACAGTAAATACAAATGTGCCATTGCAGAATAAATACTCAGTGTATTAGAGCATTAGAGTCCACATGTTTTTCTACCCACTGTCCCCCAGACTCTTCCACCAGCACCACTTCTTAGGATTCAGCTGCAACTGAAGCAGCTGAGGCTCCTTTTTCACTGAATATGAGCTGGCAGAGTGCACTCGCAGCCCAGAAAGCCAAACATGTCCTGCCGACCTGGTGGAGGGAGTCCAAAGGATGGCCACCAAGATAATGAGAGGGATGGAGCACCTCTCCTAAATGGAAAGGCTAAAAGAATTGAGATTGTTAAACCTGGAAAAGAGAAGGCTTTGGGCTGACCTAATTGCAGCCTTCCAGTGCCTGAAGGGAGCCTGCAAGAAAGACAGAGAGGGACTTTTTACAAGGGGACAGGACAAGGAGGAATGGATTCAAACTAAAAGAAAGTAGGTTTAAATTAAATATTAGGAAGAAATCCTTTTTTGTGAGGGTGGTGAGGCACTGGCACAGGTTGTCCAGAGAAGCTGTGGAATCCCCATCTCTGGCAGTGTTAAAGGCCAGGCTGGATAGGGATTAGAACAACCTGGCTAAGTGTCCCTGCCCATGGCAGGGTGGTTGGAACAAGATGATCTATAAGGTCCCTTCCAACCCAAAGCATTCTGTGATTCTGAGGTTTCTGCTAATTTGAATCTACTCTCTAATGATCTGTTGATGCATTTATTTATTGCTTTGGTTTGATATAGGCAGTTAATTAAAATCAGTAATTTCAAATTGTTGGTCTCCTTGCTCTAATTGTTTTAGTGTTATTCTTGAGGAGGATGCCGTCCTGAGAGTGGCCAAGAGTGGCTGCTGTACCCAGAGTGAATTTGGAAGGATTATGTACTGGATATCTTTTTCTTGGTTGATGGCTTTTATGCTGAAGTATCCTGAAATATGGTGCCTGTTCCACTGCAACTTTGCTTTAGATAATCAGGGAGTGAAAAGCAGCTCATTGCTACATATTATTCTGCAGCACAGATACACAAGTGCTCTCTACCCTGAAAGCATTTGGAAGTTGTCAAAGACATTCCAAATCTTTTTTGGTAGAGGATGTAGCATCCTTTCTGAAAGCGTCTAGTGAACAGACAAGATATCCAGCTTTAGCAAGCAACCTCTTTGACTTTGATATTCTTATAGTGATTAAGCAGCTTGGATCTAAAAGGACCTGTCATCAGAGGCTTAGTTCCTAAAAGGCTACAAACATACTGAAGCAGTCTGTCTCTTTCCTGAAAAAGCTACAAATGTATTTTAAAAGTTCTTCTTAAAATACAAGCCTTAAAAAAGGTTTTAGATCTTGGAATGGCTAAGTAGGTGATAATTTCATTTGGCTGTTTTAATGAGGCTTGGACATAGAGATAAACCATTTTTGAAGAGTTCTTAACATAGATTGGTTTCTATATAATTGAGTGAGATTATGTTGTGGCCTAGACCATGTATTATGAAATGTTGTAATAAATAAATAATAGTGCATTAAACATTGCCATCCTTATGTAAGAACCCTTTTCTTTAGTCTTTTTGATAAGTTTGTGATGTGAATGAATTTAAGGCACTAGTTGAGAGGAGTTAGATGGTGTTATGGTTGTGCAATTAAACTTTAGTCACTACTGGGAAAAAAAGTGGAGCTGTTATTTGTTTTGCAAAGATTGTTAACCTAATGGAGCCATGACTATTCATGGTAGTTATTCTGGCAGTTTGTCAGAAAGTGAAGGATACAATAATTGGTAACTGACCTCCAAAAGCAGAAACCAGACATTTCAGATGGCAAGCCACATATTGTTTTGAGCTTCTTTCAGCTCCATTTGTAGTGGAAAAGGGAAATCCTTAATCTGAGGAAATGTAATCGTAGTGTTTCAGTACTGTCTTTAGTTTTGCTTGCATGTGTGTACCTTTACATTTCCATCATACAGTGTAATTCTTTTATCCTAGGATGAGCGGTGCATGACTCCATTGGTTATTCTGGCATCCTTTATGCCCCCTGCTGCTATTCCTACATTCAGGTACTGTTTGGAAATCCAAAATGCAAGTGATGAGAAATTTCTGGTTGGCTGTATTTGTGCATTTTTCCACAATCTGATATATTAAATGCCCATTTGGATAAATTAAGACACTAAAAAGCTGTGATAAGTCAGTAAAATTTGTGATATTCAAGTCTTCTAAGTTAATTGGTGAATCCTTTGTTTGTATTATACTAATTGTTTTCTGCACTTCTGGCTGTGAAGGTAATGTATCTCCTTGTCTGTCTGTTTTCTTTTAAGCTGTGGTGTGGTTTCCAGACTCAGAAATATTGACAGTGGAGCTGACCAAAGGAAATATTCTATCCTGATCGACTGCCTGTGCCACTGGGGTCAAGTGGGGCACATTATGGAATTAGCCTGTGATTGGCTGTCTGACTCACTCACCCCAACAAAGGTGTGCATATGCATATGACAGGGAATATAGGAATTGCCATACTGCTTTAAGGCATCATGCTTTTTTAAAATAGAATAAGACTTTTTAATGTTCTATTACTCTGCTTTAAAATCAGTTCTAGAGTCAGATACTAAGAGAGTTGTACTGATTTTGTGCTTCCTTCTTATTCAGAATACTAAAACATCTGGGCGTCGAATACGTATCCATGTAACACATGAATCAAAGCCAGACTTAGCAATTGATTACATTGAGTATTTATTGACTCATCCTGTCAATTGTGGTTGCCTCCTTTCTGTTCCTGAAAAGAAACTGAAGAAGCTTTTGAAAATCCTCAGTGCTGCAAAGGTAGTTTTCTCCTTATCATAAACAGTGCTTATAAAATCAGTGCTTACCATCATATATTCCCTGAGTCAAACTAAAGGCCTGCAAGAACAAATAAATGAGGTTCATCATCCCCTCTCCCTTTGTAAAAAGATCTTCCTTTTGATTTGTATTTCCAACAAATACTCTGAACTAGAAGTATAGTAGTTCAGAATTGTTTATAGATGGCAGATTTTAACCAGCTTCTCAGTTTTAGGTGTCTCAAAATTTTTGTGATCTAATGTTGAGTATTTTTAAGGGACCTGACTTTTAGACTATGCAAAAAAGGAATAGTCTGAAAACCAGTTATGGC
Source organism: Leptocoma aspasia (assembly GCA_013399835.1). Lineage (NCBI taxonomy): Eukaryota > Metazoa > Chordata > Aves > Passeriformes > Nectariniidae > Leptocoma > Leptocoma aspasia. The sequence continues at coordinate 156,557 of VXAX01004367.1, forward strand.
ATCAAAAAATTGAAGTAATTAAAGTATGCTTGTTGCTTTTTTGGGGTTGGTGCTTTGCTGTTTTTATGGGTTTGGGGTTTTTTTTTTCACCTTTTGTTTAAAGCTGTTGAGGAAAGAAACGTTTGAAAGGATTTTCTGAAAAATATAAATGTAAACCTTGATATTTCAGAAGGTTCTTGGGTCAATTCTGAAAGGAACAGATTCTGGTGGCTGGAATCAAGCAACCAGCCTAAGAGCCTTCAGCCTCTTTTGCAGATTGAGTATTCATCTTCAGCACAAGGTATGGTTATAGCTTTCCAAAATAAGCTGGAGTTACAGTTAACAGTATAAGGAAATTCCAAAACAGCTGGAGAGACAATTGGTAATCTTCCCTTTGTTTGTTTTTTTTTCAGTTTTCTGAAGAAGGAAAAGATCACCTTTCACTTCTGAAGGAGACAGGTGCTTGGATAGAAAGTCAAGTTGTACCTTTTATACTAGCAAGTGATCAAGAGGACGGTATTTCAAAACACAGTAATGTTTCTGAATTAATTATCCAGGTTAGAGGATTCTTGTAAATCAAGCTGCTTTGAATTTGAAAATCTGTAGGTGTAGTAATTTGTATGCAGACAAACTGCGCTGGCATTTGTGTCGTCACTTACAGTGTCCCTTACCCCTGATCTTCATTTGCCCTTCCAAGAAAGCATTTGATGATATAATGTTGGGTGAGTTCTGAATTGTTAATAGTTCTGAATTGTTAGCTAGTTCTGAATTGTTCTCTGTTGCATTCCCCTGACATTTCATGTAACCCAAGGTGGATTTTAGCACTGAGCTTTTACCAGATTTTGGTGAAAGGAAAGATTTGGTGATAGGAAAAATTTGGCTAACTTTGATCCCAGTCAGTGTACTTGAACAACCCAGCTCACATATACACAGACTGATTGAAAGTTCTCCCTCTGTCTATACTTCTGTCTCATAATGTGTTTAATATGTAACAACTGTGTGTCTGTAGGGAAAAGCACTTTTTGTCTTGTGGTTTTAATTTTGCTACTAAAGGCAGGTAGAGGGGTTATATTTTGCCTCAATAAATGATAAGTATCAATGCCTTTGATCTGAGCCTGAGTCAAAAAGAGTCAATTTACTGCCTTTTGAGAAGCCATTTACTGTTGGGAAAGGGCAATGGAAGCATTTGACTGGTTGGAATTTGTGCTTTTCAACAGGTGTGAACTGACTTACTCCAGTTAGGTACACCAGCTCTCAGGACACCTTGGCTAAGAGTTTGTGGTTTTATTATTTTTGAATTTTACTTTACATGAAGTTTGGGTTTCCTATAATTTTGCACCTCTCTTCTAGGCCTACGTGACAGTGTGTAAAGATGTCATAATGGTGGGCCTGGGAAATCTCACATTTCAAGCACACCTTTTGGAAATGGCTCTTCTGATTGTGCAAACAGGTACCCTATTGTGTACTAATAGCAATATCTGCATTTATACTTTGCTGACTTTTCTTGTATTAGCAAGTTAGTTAATCCCTAACTTTTAAGGGTTGGAGGGAACACTGGATTCATACTTGAAATATTAATTGGACTGTATGAAAATTTCAGATAAGGGTGCTCAGAAACTAAATGTATTGTCTCCACTTGTAAACTATTGCTTTTGTTGTATCTAACTTAGAGTTTCATTCTAAGCTTGTATGTGATGAATATTACAACTTTTATATTCTGATATTTGTCTCTTTCTCTAGAGAGAGGTGGCTTTTGTGCTCCAATGTTGCTGTGTGCTCTAAAAGAAATTATTGAAGTTTCTTTAAATCAGAATACTGAGACAGAGGAAGTGACAAATCTTTTCCACACTCTACAGAATGTCTTTCAGAAAATTTTAGAATGTGTGGCACATAGACTTAAGAGAGAACAGGAAGAAGGAATTCAGGTATCATTACAGTTCAAATTGCTACGTAATTGCTAATGTGTAGATGAATCCATAATTTTTATGCAAAGGGGTATACTTAGACACTTTGAGGTTGTTACCTCACTATTGCCAACTGTTTGGGTAGACATGTGATTAAATTTTTGAAGTTTTCTTGTTACCAAATTTTTTTTGTCCGTTTTGGTCTTATCATGACTGAAGAATCAGTAATTTGCAGTAAATTGCAGAACAAATGCATTCTGTTGCCATTGATCCTGGACCATTCTGGTACTTCTAGATTGTTAATCTTATCTGCAATTAGATGAACTTCCTCAATCCAGAGCAAAGGATTTGTTTACATATATTATGATCTTGGAGGGAGGAGAAATTTTCTTTATTATTTATTTCTTTTAGCCTGAATGATACCAACTTCAAAATATGTATGATGTTTTAAAATTCTTGGAAATCTCACATCTTCACAGAAAAGTTGACTTCTTGTATTTTAAAGCAGATACTAAATAGTAGTGAAATGGGTGGACCACTCTGGGAAATTTGATGATCTACTTTTCAGGACTTCCAAAAAACATTCAGTTCTTTTTTGTAAGAACCATTGCTTTGTTTGTTTCTCAAATTTATGAGTAGATTTCCCAGTTGTTGCTGATTCCCCTTCTGATCCCAAGTGGCTAGAATACCTCAAAAGCTTTCAAGGTGTGGTCTGCACTTCACACAGAGGCTTGCTGGTATATTTCAGTTATACTCAAGCAATCTGAAAAAAAAGATGTGTTTTTCTTTTTGGTTTTAGTTGATTCACTCTATTCAGATGCCTCTTGGAGAATTCATCCATACACTGCAGTGCTGGCATTCCTCCTTCCCAGCAGTTCACCAGGGTGTACTCTCCACTCTCTTGGCTGCAATAGTAGCAGAGATAAATTGTGTGCTACAGAAGGTAAAGTTAATCCTGATTTTCTTCTTTCTGTTTAACACCTTCTGCTTCTTAAATGTTATGTTGGAATGACAGAGCTTTATTCAGAAAATTGATCTTTGTACTGCAGAAGAGGATTTTGTTTGTGTTGGCATGGAACAAACAGGAAATTTTATTTGCTATAATTTCATATTAGAGTTCATCTCTCAGATTTCTGACTACAGCTGTGTAGGAACAGACTTGTTCTGATACCTATTTCAGTGTCTGCCTCTGACAGGAGAACTTAGCAGTTAGGCAGTGTTGGGGATTAACAACATGGGTTCTGGAAAATTCCCTCTGTGCTTTTGTACTAGGTCTGGCTGGGAAGGAGTCAGCTTTCCTCCCTGCAGTTCCTGTGCTGCTGTGGTTGGAATTTGTGGCCAAGACACTGTTGAGGACACACCAGTGTGTGTTTGTTTTGTTGTCAGTTTGTTTTGGCTGCTGCTGAGCAGTGTTTGCAGAGTGTCAATGTTTCCCCGGTTCCCTCACCTTCACTCTAAAAAAAAAAAATAAGGCTGTGGGGGTGGGCAAGAGGCTGACAGGAAACACAGCTGAGACCATGGACCCAAACTGATCAAAGGCTTATGCCACACCATACAATGTTGTGTTCAGCAACTGGAGCTCAGGGAAAGGAGGAGGACAGGGGCTTGTTCTACCTACCTCACTTCATCTCACCCAGCATTAGGGAATTTCAAAAGTGAATCACTGATGTGTGACAGATTCCCATTCCCTATTCTTGGAATGGTCCCATAAAGTTCTGTAATTCTGTTTCAAAGCAGGCTGATGCTCTGCTTGGCACTGATCCCTTATGCATTCTCTACTTCCATACAGAGACATTTCACGTGCTGCATCTTTTTTTGGTTCCTTTGGTTTTTGTGCAGAGGATTTCCAAATATCTGATCTGCGTTGCTTTAGAAAGTAAAGAGTCTCTAATACTGAAAAAAATGTGTAGACAGAGGTTATCTCATGTTCTGAAAGCCCAAGGAACCACAACTGTCCCTGAAGGAGAAGGGCAACGTTCCCATCCCATTATTCTAATGCAGGTAGTGTTAGGAGCAAATATGATTAGTAAAATTGGAAGCTTTGAGAACTAAAAAGGAAGAGCAGAGGCTCTTAATAGAGGCTGTACTTTTGCTGTGGGTTCTGCACTTTTGCTGTGGGTTCAGAAACAGAGCAAGAAACAGTTGCCAGGAAGTACCACAGAGCAGCTTCCAAGGTTCTGTTACAGGAGGCAGGGAAGGAGAAGCAGCTGTTTGCCTGCAGATGTTGGTGTATCAGCTGAGAGGCTGTGGGTGACAGGTGCTCTTTACAGATCATGCAGAGGAAACATTTCTGGGCTTGAATATGCTGGAGATTCATACTCATAGATGGAGTGTTCATTCCAGTCACTCATCAGAGCTGGGGTTTTTCCCTGCCCCCCAGGTTGTTGTAAATCAAAATTCAGTTCTAACTAAATATTTGTCACACTATTCAGAACTTTATACCAAAAAGAGCAGGTATCCAGAAAATCACTGTCACTGAAGTTACATTTAGAAATTATGGATGCACACTTCAACTTGGAGCCACAGAGGAGACTCATTTGTGTTTAGCTGGCTGTGCCTTTATAAAGAGTGACTGCCAGTGTAGTTAAATGAAACTTCTGGTGAAAGCAAGTGCAGAGAATATTTGCCTTGGTTGAAATACTGTTTGTGTGGCTTAGTTTCAGTCTTTCTAATTTAAATTAGTTTTGTTTATTTGGACACAACACAGTCGGATTAAAGCTATTCGAAGAATACTTGTGAGTGTTCTAATTGTTTAAGGGTAGGTCCTGGTTAGTGTAATTATTGAAATACAATATTCTGCATTCATATCTTTCTTGAGCTATAACGGTTGTTGACTTTTTTGTTTTTTAGGCTTCCAGTGAAAAAGACTTGACTATACCAAAGACTATTTCAGACCTTCCCCCTCTTTCAAGCAGTTTAATGGCTGTAATTATGAAGTCAGTTAACGTTGTCAGGTAAATATTTCTATATTAATTTTGCCAAGGTTTTTGCTAATATAGAACAGTTTATACATTGTCAATAAAATTTTAATTTCTAAATTCAAATAAATTTTGAAGAACTAGTTGCTTTCTAAACTTACCTGGACTATTTAATAAACCCTTTTTCTTGACATATTGCCTGTAGGTATTGATTGCTGGGGTTGAGTTCATTTTTTTAACCAAGAGTGCTTCTCATTTACAAGACTGTTAATCACGATGAGTTTTTTAATCATACATCTTGGCTTGCTTCTTTCATAAGATACTTAAAAAGCTGAGTCCCCTCAACACAGAGATGTTAGGATGAGATAAAATATTTGCCAGAAATAGAATTAATCCTTTAGTTGAACATCTGCAAGGAGGTGACATGTACCTATGGCTGTATTAAAGTCACAACATTCAAAATAGAAAGTATCTGAGTGCTAAAAGCCTCCAAAAGTGAGCTTATGTTATTTATCTTTTAAGACTTAAGCTGCAGGGGGTGGATAAGTGTATTTTCTCTATTTAGTGGAGGCCCTAAATATCTTCTAAAATTGTCACAGCTGAATTCCATTTTGCATGGTTTGTTCAATTTTTCTTAACATGACTGTACACACCAGACTTGTTTTAAATTATAAAGGTGCTTAGAAGTCCTATTGCTCTCCCGGACTTACCACAACTAATTCCTCGTCTTAACTTCCTCATCTGACAGACACTGAATAGCCCTGTCTCTGCTGTCATGAGGGGTTTTTTTCTTCTTAATCCTTCTTTAATTCTAGTTGAACTTGCAAAACAAAAGACTCCAGAGACTCTCCCAATAGTCCAACTAATCCAAACTCCTCCTCCTCCGTGAGGCAGCAGCTCTCCATCACTCTTCTAGTGAAACAATTATTTTACATATCTCTTTTCAAAAGAGATGCAGGAAATCAGTTAATTCTTCTGAAACTTTTTCTTGTAGTAATCAAGGTGAATCTTGTCCATTCTTGGTGGAGAAAACTGCAAGTTTGGGCCAAATTGTTTCTGAGTACTTGGGAAAAAATGTATGTGCTGGTGTTTATCTTTTTGAGGCAAAGATTTGGAGATGATTTCCATCTGGTTCTACTGGTATCTCAGAATTGCAACTACTTTTAAGGCTCTTTTATAAATCTGTGTTGATAGGCCATAATCAGAGTCCAGTAGTGAATCATTCAGTATTTCAGAAATCTTTATCTTTTTTGCTCTGAGTTCTGCAGAGTCTGTTTTATTTTCAGTACTAACCAGTCAGTCTCTAGCACTGAATTTCAAACCCCATAGCAGTGATAATACTGGGAGGCTTGGCAATATCTGTCCAATTGTGTATCCTTCATTTTAGTAGGGAACTATCTGTATAGGAACCAATTACTTACCTCTGAATCTTACATGTATTTTTAAATAGCTTATTGTTCTGTTCTATTTTATCTTTGCCTGCAGGCTCATGTGACCCTTTTTCAAAGGGAGGTGGGGAAAGGCAGCTGCAGTGAGCCTTGTTACAGGTTAATGAAATTCCAGGGTTCCTTCATGGAGGTTAAGAGTGTGCTTAGTGACCCAAACAATGATAACAACGAAGTCAGGACTCTGATCCCAGTACTGTCCATTAGCAATTTAAGAGCAAGGTGAAATGGAATCAATGCTTGGTCACATTAGTCCACAATGATACAATGAAACTGAAGCAATGCATGAGCAACTTCATAATGCTTATTTCTGAAGCTAAAGATTTTTCATCTTTCTCAGCTCTTAGAAGCAGTATCTGAATTTCTGCAAAACGTTTTTACTGAATTGGTTCTTAACTGCATATTTCATTTTGATATCTTAGCACAATAAAAGCCTGAAGAACAATTGAAGTCAGAACTGGCAACATATGATGTTCAGTTTTCATAACAGATAATAATATTGCTAAACGTTTTTTGAAATACATTAGGGAAAGTTTCTGTAACATTGCTGCTGTCAGTTTCCCTTTTAGTTCTTCACAGAGCATTCAGCTTTGTGCTCTGAGGACTATCAGGATTACACATCTCTTCCATCTCCTTTTTTATCACTCTTGTTCTTTTTTCTCTGGTTTTGAGAATTGCTTCTGAGTTAAAGTTGGGTTTTTTACCACAAACACTAATGACCAGTTAGTTTCCATTCTGTGGTATTGACTTATTCCCTACTGCAGTTTAGTTTGGTTGCTGGACCCCATCTGAGACTCTCATTTCATTTTTCTTACCTTGACATATATCCCAAAACACCACTAGAGTTTTGCTGGTAATACTTTCACCGCTTGCTAGAAGTGACAAAATCTCTTAAGATACATTGAGTTAGTATTTTACAAGTAGCTGCTGTCATGGTTCTGTTATTCTGTCCATAGTTTCAGTAACTAAAATGTTGCTTGGAAGTGTTTCAGAGCATTGTTTAGTTATAAATGATCTTCACTGGGTTGTAATTGGAAAAACATCTGTTTTCATATTTATGAGAAACACATTCAAGGTCAAAATGTTAATTAAGTAGGTACTAACAAACCAAGCCTAAGTAGGTACTAGCAAACCAATGGTGTAATAGAATATATTTTTTCAAACTTCAGTAGAAATTTGAGTTAGAAATTTCACTACAAATTCTGTTAATTAAATTCCAGTAGAACCAGTAGTTTTTTCATGGATTGACTTTCCTAAAGTATACCACAAGCTCTTCACTTCTCTTAACAACCACTTCTCCTGTTTGTAGACTTCATTATTTTCTTCCCAAGCAATTTACCATGCTTTGATATTGTTAGATCCAGAGGCAGCACATAGTTTTCAGTTACCCAGTCACACTGCTTTGTCCTGCATGGTATCTTTGAAGCTGTGGTAGCAGACTAGTATAATTACAAACATGTTCTGTTCAGTTCTATTTTGAAAGAAATGTGGTTTATAACGTATTTTTTCTTTATTTTTTTCCTTAGCTCAATTTTAAATGAATTAATGGAATGCATTCTCTCTGAAGAAATTGAAGGGATTTTTAGTCTAACAGCTACTGTCTGCATTGTGATTATAATTAAAGGTCAGTTAAAACATTTTTGTCCTTTTTCCATCCTTCTTTTTATGTACTAAATTGAAATACACAGTAGTTAACCCAGGACAGTGGAAATCCAATTTAATATCTAATCTTCCATTAAGTAATCTTTTATGTTTAACGTTATTCTATGAAAGTATGGAAGGGTAGGGTTGTGTTTTTTGTGATAAATTATTATTTTTGTCCAACATTTCAACTCATTTCAAATAGGTAAGCACAAAGCTTCACTTCTAAAGGATATTGCACCTGCCATTCAAAGGAAGCTGACAATGTGCAAGGATGCTGCCACAGGGGAATCCAGCAGCACTGAAAGGTAGGTGTGCTGTAGGAAAGGAGCACTGAGCTCTCCTATCCCCTCTCTGCAATCATTGTCTCTGTTCTGTGCTTACATAACACTGTTAGAGCGTTCTGAGTGATTGATTGCAAGGTTTAAAATACTGGGGGGGAAAGTGGGAGGTATTGAGCCCAGCACAGTATTAAATTTCCTGCCCTTATATCTGCTGTGATTGCAATCTTTACATATTTAGCTTTGGGCTTTTTTCATTTAATTTGAATGTGTTATCACTTGATCCTGTATATTGCAGGATTCACTTCTGAAATCCAGGTCTGTTTGCAGCAGGGGTAGAACAAAGCAAAATAGTCCAGTTACTATTTCTTATTACTAGCTGATTTTTCTCCCACTTCGGCATTGGGCATATGAATCCAAACCTATGCAGGCAGTAAAAATTTAACTGAATTTAACAATGACTTTTAGACCTTTCCACAGGTGAGTTTATTTTGCTCTTTTTGTTGGGGGGGTGGATTTCAACTGTCATAGCTTGTGTATCTTTTTTGAAAAGTTTTTTGAACTTTGATTGAAAGTGATTGGCTGCATTGTATTTGCAATCAGTTATCTCAGGCCTGTCAAGAGAATCATGATGAATGCTTTAGCCTTTAGTGTCTCAAACTTGCTTAAGTCTTAAATTTTTTGAACATCTGATTTCTGCTTAGTTATTGAACTGTCCATGGAATCAAAAGGTGTCCAAAGGAGACATTATAAGCACAGATACAGAATGTGAAGAAACCAGACTGGGGTTATGGACATTAATCCAAAATTACTGAGAAAGTTTGCAATGCACCACAGAGGCCTGAACATGCAGAGGGCCTTGCAGTCCTTCATTGTTCAAACTAGTGATCCTTACTATTCAGTCAAACAATGGATGTAGAGTAGAGAGACTTTAAAATAAAAAAAGCAAACCAGAAATTCCCAAACAAGCCACAAAGCCCATTGTATAGGAGCCTCATTGTTATAGGAGCTTCATTTACTCAAGAGTTTCTTGCATGGCTCTCCCAGCCTGAGCACACTTCCCCACACTTCTTGTGGATCCCTGGCCTGAGGCCTGTTGTTCTCTGGCATTTTAGTGACTTGACCTAGACCTTGGTGGCTGAGCTGTGCCCCCATCCAGAGGATGGTGCTCTGGGTCCCTTCCAGTACCTGGAAGGGACCTGCAGGAAAGCTGGAGAGTTGCTTGGCTGTGAACAAAATGTCCTTTGGTCAGGACTTAGCTTAGAAACAAAATCAAACACAAATAAACAAAATCTCATTCTTTTCCCCATGAAATTATTTTATGATGGGTTGCCAAGTGTCCTACTAGAATATTTTTAATAATAATAATAATAATAATAATAATCTGGAAAAGGAGAGCGGCAGGGTATCATGTTTCAGTTTGCACTTCTTCTAATCAAGACAGTAGAAAAAGCTGTGAAATTAAAGTGAATCTTAACATGATTAAATAAATAGGCACATTAAAGTGAATAATTGCTGCCACTTGAGAGCACTAGTGACTATAAATTTCAGTGAGAACACAGATAATTGCTTTATGAATCTATATGATTGTCTCTGCCCAGTGAACTGGGACAAATCAACCTGCATGTTGGGGCAGATGAAGAGTATAAGATGCTACACAGTGTTTTAATTTTGTGATATATGAGTGGCTACCTTTGTATAATACCAACCCAGGCGACAGTTGCAGACAAAATTCAAGGGTTAGGGATATGAATATGATAATGGGAAGATTTTTTCTATGAATTGGAATTGCACTATGATAAAGTTCAGAAGCTATCACACAACTTTGCAGAATTTGGGGGGGGTTTCATACTTGTACAGTTATGTTGGGGAATTTTTCTCTCCAGAAGGGTAAATAATTGATGCTGGAAAGAGGTTTGGAGGAAGTTGTGCAGTGATTAGGTTTTGCACGATGAATTGAAGTGTGTTTCAGTCTCACAGCTAAGACAGAACGTCAGACTAGGCCGGGCCTCTGGTGGCTTCTGATGTGCCATTTGTAGTGCTGGGCTGCTTGTGTGCTAATGTGCAGCTAAAATGTGATTATACATGGTGTAAAGTGTGCCCTACTGTTTGTAAACTATTTTATCATCCTACTCTGCTTACCAAACACCAAATTTTAGTTATGGTATGCTGCAAGCTAGATCTCTGGTCATTAATTTGAAGAGAGTCCTCTAACACACATTACTGTGCTGCTGCTTGCTAAAATACATTACTGGGTTTTAACTCATTCTTAATAATATTACTATTTTTTGCTTCAGAATACATTATCTCCTAATAACTCCTTGAGGGATTACTTTATTCAATACCCAGGTATACCAGGAAATGGTGACATTCTTTAATTTCCCAAGAGAACTGGCATTCTGTGCCAGCATCTTAACTTCAGACTTAAGAGTAATCTCTTACATATTAGCAATAAAAGAAAAAAGTAAAAAAGCTGTCTGGTATGGTAATTAAGGTGCTGCCCTTATACAAGGAATTGTTGCACTAATTCAGAAGCAAATCTTTTCACTGCAATTTACTCTTCCCTCTTCAGCTGAGCTAGTGGTTTCAGATGGTCCTGTGGGTCTGTATTTCAAAAATGCTGTTCAGTGCATTTAAAAATTCTGGACAACATACTGTATATTGAGAGAATTTCCTCAAGAGTAATGGCATACACATTAGTTTATAAAATGCAAATATTTATGCCTAACAAAAAAATGCAGATAAAGCTGTCAGTGCGGTCATTTGGAGGCTAGAGAAAAACATCTCATGTTCTGAAAAATCTAATGTGCTAGAGGATAATAACTTTTACTTAATACTGTGTATTTATTTAGCATTTTGATACATGAATATTAGAATTTAAATTTAGCTAATGGCTGTGCTGGAAAGTATATTTTTAGTATTATCATTTATCTAGCTCCCAAATTCTTAATTGCACTTTCATTGCATCTGTAAATTATGTCTCTTGAATTGTTTTGGTGAATAACTCTGGGTATGATTTCTCTGCCTCCCACTTTTAAGTTCCCTAGAAAGGTACTTGGTGAAACTGACTTCGCCTTGTCTGTTTGGGAGGAGCACAGTTATCCCAAGTGATGGCTTTTGGTCAATGTGCCAATTGTCCCACATTACAAATCCATTGTTTTTTAGCCTTAAACTGTAATGAAATACAATTTATACAAAGCAGCATTGTGCCTAAACCCACGGAACTTAACTAATTATCTAATTCTGTAGTACCTTGTAACACTACCTTCAGTTGACACTGGGGTTTCATGCTGGCTTAAAGGCTGTGGCACTGCAGAGGGGAGTGTGTGATTAGAGACCAGACTGGGACTAAGAGGAGGGTGAGGGCAGCTCGAGGAGGCAGCTGCTAATAAGGATAAGATAGAAAGCTCAGGCTTGGAAAAAATTTGCCAATAGGTGAGAAGAAAAATTATAAAGACTGAAGAGTGAGGGAGAAATAAAGAAAGTAAAAGAATGAAAAGTGGTCTTGGAATGAGCCTGTAAAGGATTTCACTGTTTTGTTTGAACAGGAGAGTAACAATGCTGTGCAGAAAATGAGTGGGTTCTTTACTAGATGATGAAATATTAGAAAATGTGCTTGAATTGACATAGTAATTTAAACTGGTTTGCTGTTGGTTATTCTAGAGACAGAGATGATCAGGAGAAAAATGAAAAAGTTGAAAGAAAAAGAATCCAGCTATTTCAAAATTAATTTGTAAAGGCATTTTAATAAACTAATATGGACTAACTGGTCAAAGAAGTCATGTGGTAGCTGTACTCTTGAGAATCAAATAGCTGAGGGTTGATTTGGCATTTAGCATTTCTAATTCTGTTATGCATTGTTTTATGGCATTTCAGATTCCTGTATGAATCATCTCTGAAAATTTTGGATGAGTTTTTGAATCCTTGACCACGCAGAAGCTTTTGTCATGAAAATTGAGGGAAGATGTATTGCTTTTTAAAAAACTTAACTTGTAAACTTGTGAATTGCTTAAGATTATTTTCTGTTATTCTGTACATTTAAAGCAAGCAAAATGTATAAAAGTGTGTATAGAAATTATGTAATAGTAAAGATTTTTCAACAGCTGCAAAGGGGTTGTTCTGTATAAAAATGCCTTCTTGGGGGGAGTGTAAAATCAGTATTTTTGTATCTTTGTTTTTGTAAAACAAAAAATAATTGTAGCATAGATACTCTTGAGACTGAGGTTGCACATAACCTCAGTCCCTGGGAGGACTAGAGCATATTCCTAGGGATTATGGAAATGAATCTTATTTTGAGATATGTGAGGGTCAAAATGGTGATTGGGAATAGCCATCATGGCTTTACCAGGGGCAAACTCTGCCTAACCAGCCTGGTTTCCCTCCCTTTTGTAGAAGAAGAGACAGCACAGCATGTCCTGTTTCCTATTCTTGGCAAGGACTTTTACACAGTCTTACACAGTATCCTTACAGCCAAAGTGGAGAGAGATGGGATGGATGGGTAGACTTGGAAGATGAGTGGAAAACTGGCTGGACCATCAGAGTGGAAGATTAATCTGCTAAGGGGTGAGACTGGCAGCTGTGACTGTGGCACTGCTGAGGGCAGCCCTGCTGCCAGGGCTGGATGGTGACAGGGTGAGCAGCAGCCTTGGTCTTGATGGCACATGACAGCAGCTGGGAGCCACAGCTGACACAGAGGGGCATCTCCTGAGGGTCGGCAAAGACCTGGACCTGACAAATCCTGCACCACCCACGCAGGCATCTGCACCATGCAGGAGGGTAAAGGAAAGACTTTCCCCAGAGATCAATGGAGGAGAATATGAGGCTACAGAAACAACTTGAGCAAGAGAATTTCTTGTTGGACATGAAAAACAATCATTATGAGAGGGAAATGGAACTGGAAGAGGTTGCTCAGAAAGCCTGTGAATACCCATCCTTGGAGATGTGCAGAACCTGGCTGACAAGGAGGGAGGGCTCTGACCTTCCATGGTGTCAAAGCTTTGGAGTTACCCCTGCTGAGCTGGGGATTGGACCAGATTCTCCCATGAGCTTCCTCATAATTTGAATATTCAGGTGATTTAGTACCCAGTACACTGGGGGGGAATGTCTTAACTATTAAACATACACTTGAGTAATATATAAATATAGGTATTTTGATAAGTTAGTACTAATGATGCAGATAATGCAGGCATCTAAGCCACTTATTTAATTTTCTTCATGCAACCAGATGCTCTCCCAATGATGCCTTGTGAAGGCTGACCTAGAATAGAGGCTAGACAGAGTTAAAGGAATAAAGTAGGTATTTATTAAAAGGCCTCAATGGATACACCTCAGGCAGTACAAGAGCCCAGCCAGGGCTATACACAAGATGAGCCCAAAATGGAACTGGTCATGGGATCTCTCACTTGTTCTGTTCCATTTGCATATTGGAGTTAATTGTCCAATTATAGCTTTAGCTTATGAAGTCCCATACTTCTTGTTTTTCTCTCTTCATTTTGCCATTGTTTATGGTCTTGGGCCTGAGATTTGGGTCAGTTGTCCTTGGTTCCCAGCTAGAGAAGGAATTGTTTTGTGTACCTACTCTGTGAAGACAGCTTACTGTCCCTTAATATGAAGCTCAGAACTACAAACTAAAGCAGTACAGAATCTGGAAAATATAAAAGCTAAAACCTGAGGCATCACCAAGACTAACAGAATGCTGATTGCACAATGTTATTTTGCTTTAATGGAGATACCTGTAAATTACCTGGCTGAGCTCATGGGGTGGTTCAAGCCCAGCCAGCAGCCAGGCACCACCCAGCTGCTCCCTCACTGCCCCCACCCCTTCGGACATGGGGGCAGGACCGAAAGGGCACAAGTCAAAAAGAAACAGTTGAATAATTAAGAAAAAATAGTAGTACTTTTTCAAATAGTGAGGAAAAGAGATAAAAAGAAAGGGACATAAAACCACCCAGCCAGTCCTTGAGCAGTGCCCTCCCTACAACCTCTCCCCCAATTTGTTTCTGAGCATGGTGCCATATGGTGTGAGAGATCCCTTTGGTCACTTGGGGTCCCCTGTCCCAGCTGTGTCCCCTCCACACTCCTGGTGCACTCCCAGCCTCCTTAGGGGTGGGGTGAGAAGCAGAGGCCATGATGCTGTGTAAGCCCTGCTCAGCAACAGCTGAAACATCCCTGCGTTATCAGCACTGTCTCCAGCACAAATCTGAAATACAGACCTATACCAGCTAATGTGAAGGAATTTATCTCAGCCAGAACCACAGCTCATGATGCTTTAGTTTTGTCTGGTTTAGGAGATTTAATAGGAATCTCCAGGAAACTATTCTGCCACAGACCAAAGTCGCATCCTCCAGTTTAGACCTGGTGACCTGGACGTGAAGCACTTGGTTATCTACAATTAAGTGAAGTCATTCTCAGGGTGGGCCTGTGCAAATGGCTCCAGTGAGTCTCCAGTGTTACTGAGTGGCACTGGCACTGAAGTTAACCAATTTGGCCAAATTAAGACAGGCTCTTCATTCTTGATTAAGATTTGTGCAAAGCTGTACCTCCCATCTGTATAAGCAAGCATCTACTCTGCTGGTTTTCTTTCTGTGGAGGGAGACTCTAAGGTTTTTTCAGTATCTGCTGTCAGTGCAAACATCAGACCCATACTTGACCTTGGTACATAAAACTTCCCTACTGGATAAAAGCTGTTTTAGCTGGAATGTTGATATTTAAAAGCAATGCAGTTCTTAATAAACAACTGGAAAGCTTTGCAACAGGATAGTCAGTGTGTGCATAGATCCATGAGTTCCAGATTTACCTCATCCACAACAGTGGCTTCACCAAAGGAACTAATGCTGCCCCAGCAGGTAGCTGCAGCTCTGCCAACTGTTTATCTATCAACATCTTTATAAAAATTGTGTTCTTTGGCCTTCATTCTTCTACATCTGTTAACAGGCAGGTGTTCCGGTAATGACCTTTTAAATCTTCTGATTATACAAATTACTCAATGAATATGTAAATAAGTTTCTTTTTTCTGCTTCTCAGTCTCTCAGTATTTGCTCATATCATTAGATTAGAAAAGAATCCAAATTTACTGCCTCGTTTTTCCTCAGTGTATAATTTTGCTTTTTTCATGGATTTCATGGTACAGATGCAATAGCCCTATCAGCTAGGAAGGAAATAAAGGTCATTCCATCAACATCAGAAATATGTGGATTTCCTTTGAAGAACTCAGAAGTGATACTGCTCTGGAAGGAAGGGTAAAATATTTGAAGATAAACCTTTGTCTTCCTGGTGGCTGGTACTCAAGTGGCTCTTAAGAGGGTTCTGTTAGTCCTGCAGCTGGTGAACATACTTCAGCTCAATTTCTAGTCTGGCTCCACTAAACTGCACTGCCATGAAAAAACGTTGGCTTTCTGCAACACAAATAATGGTGTTGGCATTCCTTGAACCAAGGTCTGTCAGGGCTTTCTCCTTAGGCCATTGTGGCAAATTTCACAAGAATATCAGAGGGCTTCTGTGTTTCACTTGCTGTTCTCATTGCAAACATTTAAATCTACATTTTCCTTCTGTTTGGAAGAGACAAATAAATAGGATGTTCCTTAAGCTGTTATCTTTTGTAAACCTGTAAAACAGATTTGTTTCATCTTATTAATCAAAAGTGCTGTTGGGGAAGAGGTGTTGTTCTTTGGGTATGTTTGAAAACTTCCCTTAATCTTGAGACAGACCCTTTGAGATCTGTTCAGCTTTTTGAAGAACTTGAACCTGATTTTGATTAATAAAATTGCTTGGAAAATGAGCAAGAAAACACCAGTCTATGACGCGTGTTTGGTCAACTGGCACTGGCAGGTGCTGGTGATGAAGAGCTACCCACAGAAGAAATGTTCTGGTCACAGTTGTACCTGTCAGTGCCATTTCTGGAGCTCTTCCCTTTGTGCATATGCATTCAGGATCAAAGAGACTGAAGAAAGCAAGAACTTTACATTCAGTAATCAACTAAAAGTTGTTTGTAAGGACTTGGGCCCTTTTTGTAATGACAATGCTCATTTACTTTGTTGTCTGGATAGGAAACAAAGCCCAGCATATGCCACCTATCACAGCTTCAGCTTGGGAGCTAAGGAAAAGCCAGGAGAAATGGTCAAGCTTCTAGCTTAGCAAATAAATGTCTTCAGGTATGCATCCCAGCACACAAACCTTCAGAACAGCCAGGGAAGTTAAAAAAAAATCCACCTTGCACCTGTTGTTTACTCCATGAGAGCTGCAACTCACTTTATATTTAAACTCCCATGTGCTGCTGTTCTCAAGTGTTCTGAGGTCTTTTGACTTTCAGAAGGAAATCAGACTAATTTTGACAAAATCTTTCATCTTACCTGAAAGATGCTTAGTGAAGGACACTCCTGGTAATGACTGTGATGTGAAACCATGACACACAGCAGTGAACTTCCCATGTTCTTTGCTGATCTGCTCCAGCGTCTTGCAAACCAAGACCATTGCAGAGTCCAGCCATGCCTGTGCCAGGAGCCCCTGTCGTGGCAGCTGCCCATGTCTGAGAGAAGAGCATGGCTTAGTGTTGGCACCTTGACAAGCAGCTGGCCAAGGGCAGCTTTCAGGAACAGCTGCAGAACTTTCCATGGGAGGCCAGCAGTTCTTCAGGTTCATTAAGCCCTTGCAAATAGACACAGATCTTGCCTAATCTGCTCTGGATAAGAGTTCTTGGTCCTGGGCTCTGTGTGGCTGCTTGTCTGAGCATGACCTGAGGCACAGTCCCAGGCTTCCAGCAGTGCTGTAGCTTTGGCTTTCATTTACTCAGCAGTCACTGGGGGCTTTTCACTTGGTTAGGGTGTTCAGCACACATGTTCTGGGTCTTCTCTTACCAGAATCCTTTGTCTCTCCAGCTCCACATTATGGTTCTAGCAAAGTTGCAAAAATTATCTGCTGTGGCACTGAGGACATTTCATTCTCTGTTGTATCTGTCACCACTGTTTGAAAACAGTGGGGCAGTAGGAGTTCTGTGACTTTTATTGTGTTACTGCTTATGACTCTAGTAAGCAGAAGCTGTTACCAATCTTTTTCTCTTGTGTCATTCTTTTTAACCAGAGGACCACCTTTTTCTTAGCAAAATAACTTGGTTCTCAAACACATGATGTGACAATTGTTTATTTTATGGTGCTTACATTATTTAAAACTTCACTTTACTAGATTCTTCCTATGTAAAATTCTAGTGTTTTGTTTTATACCCTGTCAGTTTCAAATATATGTTCAAACTTCATTAGTTTACGCTTATTTTTTGTGCTGTCATTAATGAAAACATTAAATAAGATGCTATTCCAAAACATCATTAGTAATTACTTTTCAGCCTAATCTAGTTCCCTCTTCCGTTCAGTTGGTTCCTTACCCATCTTACTACACCTACAATAAATCCTTGTCTTGGGTTAATACATTTTTATTATGCTGCAGTAGCAGATGCTCTGCTGTAAAGCCTTACATTTTAAGCAGGTACATATTAGCAGTTCTTGCTGGAGAGGTACGTGAATCCTGTGTGACCCCATGCCCACATCAAAGGACACAGAGGATAGAGCCAGCCCAGCCTCCTTTAGGGTTCTTTGCAATGTGCAATGACGTGTGCTTCCTGCCTTTTGGGGTAATCATTAAATACTTAGATACACTGTTTGTGTTAGCTCAGCTTCCATCTGAATAAAGAATATTGGTTTGGCTTTTCTTTTTGTCATTGTTTCCTACTGTTGACATCCTTACTTACCCACTGCCTAAAATTGTACCTGAGCACAAGCTTCTTAATAAGAAATTCAGGCTTTGTGAACAGACCTTTCTGAAATCTTGCCACAGTTATTAAAAATAGGTGGTTGCAACTTTATTTTCTCAGAACAGCCTCTAAAGGAAAACTACAGCATCTGTAAGAGCCTACAAATTCAATTAGACCAGTGTAGAACAGTACTTAGAAACAAAACAAAACAAAACAAAAAACAAAACACAAAGTAACTCTACTTCCTGCTCTAGTTCTGGCTATTTAAGGACAGTGTGACTGTCCTGCATTGAACAAAAAGCTCCTTTGACTGGATAGGCTTCGTTTACTGATCACACTGCCAAAAACTGGGTTACACCATCCTCTGTGGTGGACACTACCAATACACAGGATAATGAAGAGGCTTTTACTCTCAGTATTTTCTCAGTTCTGCACAAAGAGAAGTTCTGAGGCTTGTTCTGTATTTAAAAGGGGTCCTTTACTGAAGAGGATGGTCCTTCCTGACAAAAATCGTTACCTGTCTCTTCTGTCCCCAGTTTCCCCCTCATGGGCTTCTCTCTTGGTCTGCAGGACAGTGGTTTTCATGGCTCTGTCCCCCCATGATGTGTAAAACACTTGTTTGCCAGTGCCTGAGCTGGTCACTGGGCACAGCAGATGAGTTTGCCTGAGTGTACAAGAGCTGCTGGGAAAAGTGCAATGACCACAACAACCTATATTCAAACTCAAGGACAGTAGCAAAAATGTCTGAGATGGACACTGCATGGTGCCCTCTATGTCCCAAGAATCTGATTTTTAAATGAAAGAAGTTAAAGGTGGGTTTACCATCTTCCAGATCAGATTTTTTTTCCTTTTGTAGGTGTCTCCTATTGTCAGAATTTTAAAGATTAATGTTATGCAAGGGCTCACAAAGGATATAAAATCAGTCTACCTGCCATGAAATTGAGAACTATTTGATGCAAGAAAGAGCTCAAGGATCTGATTACAGCCTCCTGGTTCCCTGATTTGATCTACACTGGAATCAACAGCAAACTTTGGTTTCTAAGCCATCCATCACAGGTCAGCCAGCCTCTGGAGGATTCTTATCTTCCCAGCTGAGATCACAGAGCCTTAAACTGCCTGAGTAGCACATAGAGATCAGGGAACCTAGGCTGCAGTTTTTAATTTATCAGTGGATCATGATGCATTGATTGAATGCTTAAAAGCAGGCCTGTTTCAGTGTGATCTAATATTAGAAGCACTCTGTGCTATCTGATGAGAGACTCTCCTGGGCAATTAGCACATCTGAACAGGTGTGATGCTTTTGACTCTGGAAATAAACTGACTGTGGAAAAAAATACACAGAACCTTTTTTTTGGTTGGTTGGGGGTTTTTTGGCGGCTTTGTTTGTTTGTTTTTTTAATTATAGTGAGAGGGAAGCAAAGAATTTTCTTTCATAAACCTATTTGTGAAGACCATCTTCATCCTCTTGACTCTCAAGCTTCCTGTTGCAGTTCCTGTTTAGGACAGCTCTTTTACCTCTAATTTTATTCACCTGCTAATGAAAGAAAATGCTAGTTAAAAGTTTATTTTTGTCTTGGTAATTTTTTTAATTGTGTTTAATGTAATTCTTGCTAGTAGGATTTTGCGCCTTTACCATTTTTTCACCATGATTTTTCTTTTTTCCTTGGCAATCTAGGAGATGAAATGATAGAATATTAAGTATCCATCACATACCTCAGAGCAAGAACCTTGTTCATCTGTTTGTGTACGTCTTCGTCATACACAGTAGAAGCTCTGTTATACAGAGCAGGAAAGTTCATGAGCAAAGCCCAGCCTAGGAGGGAGATTCCCTTGAGAAGTAAAGTAGGTATTTTTGTTTAGTTTTTGATGCTCCATTGGAACTACAGCAGGAAGCAACAGGAAGGCTTTTAATGTAGTGATTCAGAACAGAAAAAGAGCATTGTCATTTCTATTATTCAACTTCTAATACTTTCTCCAAAACCCATGATTGTTCTCAACATAATCTTGTACTTGCAGAGACACATAATGTAATTTCAGTGTAGTCCAAACAATGTTTCTCTCCCTAGCTGTCATTACCATGAACTTTGCCTATTTTTTTTTTCCTGATCACAGCATACCCTCAAAAAGTGACCTTCATTTAAAAGAAATGCATCATAGGCCCAAGCAGTCTTGTACTCTGAGATACCGGAATGCTTTCAGGAAGACTTTTTAATTTTTTAAACTGGAAATTATGTGCTTACTTTATTTTTTATTCATTTTAAGCTATTCAACCCATGTCAATAAGCTATTCAACCCATGTCAATAAGCATTGCTATTCAAAATAACCCATGTCAATAAGCATGGTTATAAAACTGCAGTGAAAAGGATCTGAGCTCAGTTGCTTCTGCTCCATTCTGAGTTGCTATCAAACATATTGGTCAATTCTACATTTCCTTTACAGTGTGCCAGGAGGAAAATATCCTCAAGAATACTCCAGACTTATAGACACACAGCAGCTATAGCAAATATTCTAACCTCTGGGTAACCACCAGGTTTGCTTCTGTGTTTTACAGTAAGCAGGACAACATCTCCTGTGTAGAACATAGAGGATGACCTTACCTCCAAGGCAGATTGTCCCCAGTAACAGGCAGCCACAGTGAGAGAGAGCAGCTGGAGAGAGTAATGGAGAGGAGCACAGGTGACTTCTTGACAGTTTGCTGTCCCACACTTCCTCTCACCAGCACAGCAAGGGCCTGAAAAATGCAAGAATCTTCACTCTGTGTTTGTGAAATTCTCCCTCGTATGTTTTCAGGATGAGAGGAATGGCCTCAAGCTGTGCCAGGTGAGGTTTAGATTGGATATTAGGATCAATTTCTTCACTGAAAGGGGTGGTTAAGCATCAGAATAGGCAGCCCAGGGAAGGGTCGAAATCACCATCCCTGAAAGTGTTCAAAAGATGTGTGGATGTGTCACTTGGGGATATGGTTTTGTGGCCAACACAGGGTCGCTGGGTTAACAGTTGGATTCAATGATCTTGGAGGTGTTTTCCAACCTTAAAGATTCCGTGATTCTTTGAAACACATAAAGACATGGTTTAAGAGTGTTATTAGAACTGAAAAGTCAGGCATTCAAAAGTCAAATGATATCAAAATGAAGATGTGCCCAGCTTAAATCTCTCCTGTGATTCTGTGTCAAATGACATATCTTCAATCACATTAAGAGAAGTTATTCATTCCACACAAACTGTTCCCTGTACCTGCTCTATGGATCATGCAAAGCCCTTGCTGTTGATGATACAGCAAATGGTCAGTGCTTTTATCCCCTTATGGTTCAGCACACAGCTCCACGCTGAGCCTGCTGCCTGCTGTGCATACCTAGTTCCTTGTGCAATGGCATTACTATGGCACTACTCACTGCAGTCCCAGAATTTCACAGTGATTCATGTCTCTTTCCAGCTCCCTGTAGGTTTACTTATCACCATCTTAAAAACGCACAGTGACACTAAGGTAAAAAATTTCCATGGATTTGTCTCCATGTTTGTCAGATTATAACACTTGTTGCCTCAAGGCACCCATCTCCAGCTGTGGGTGCTCAGCACTGGAACCAGGCTGCAGGTTCCAAGTCAGGTACAGCAAGTGGGGGACACGTAACCAGAGCCTCCCCAGCAGCCTCAATCAACTACAGGCCAATTCTTTCAGAATGACAAAGTGCAGTAATCTCATTCATCCTTTAATTGAGTACAAGAGGAGTGAGTATCCCAGGGGATTAGTTACTTGTAAAATCCGTTCACCAAGTATCAAGTCTTACAGATTAGCAAAACTGGATGAAAACAGAATTTTAGAACTGTTTTTAAACTCCCTCCCATTAAAAGAACCTAATTAATCTTAAAAATTGCCTCCCTATTGACATTTCAAATCAATTTTGATCAATGGTAACCAAATCTAATTATTCATTGCAAACCTAAGGGTTTCAAGATGGTTTTGAAGAACAAGAACCTATTATCAAAAAACATTTCAATTCTCTAATCCTTTCACATGGACATCCCATCATGGTGTGCTCAGACGGCAAATTTTTAAGCTGTACTGAGGTCTCTAAATGCTCATGAAAATCAGCAGAAATTCAGGTGGTTTTGTTTTGAAATCTGTCTCCAGTGACTACAAAACAGGCAAGTCACAGTTCACCCTGTGTTGGACAGAGGTGACAGTGGGTATTAGCAGGAAATACAGCCTTTCCCAGTCAAAAGGGACCAGCTCTAGTGCACCTGAGTCACCTGTGCTCATTCTCACAGAGGCCATCCCTGTCCCAGAGAAGCCCTAATTCCCTTTTTATAGCTTGACACCAGATAGAAAGATGTCAGAATGGCCTCAGAGTTGGATTCATCAGTTACTGTAGCCCTGCCTTGAGACACCAGGGGTCTGTTCTTCGCAGATTCTGGACATCCACACATTGTTACTTGCTTCACTCCACCCTTGCCTTCTCTTCCAACAACTTCACACCAAGTGCAGCTTCAGCAGCCTGTTTCCTGTAGGTATCACCATAAGTGGTATTTGAACAAGTCAGCTAGAATTTTAGATGAGTCTTAAATGAATTTGGGTTCAATCCAGACCTGCAAATGCCTACATTAACAGAAGCTGCTCTCTCCAGCATCCCTAGCAAACCAGCAGGAGAGATTATGGAAATTTTCCTCACACATGCACACCGAAGTGGCTGGTCTGTTACCAAGGCTTCTTCCAGCCTTGGAAGTCAGCCCTGAGCACTCATATACAAAGATGTTTAGGTCTTCAGTTAATGTAAGTCACATCTCCTGCTATTCTCACTGGTAATTTTCTCTAGCTGCATTTCATCTCTTAGGCCTTGAACATTCCACTTTAGGCTCCTTTCCAGAAACACATAAAAACCATTATCATTCAGTTATAGTACAGGGAATAAAAGACGAGCTCACATCTTAGCAGTCATAACTAAAATCAGCCTACTTTTTTTCTTCCTCCTTTTTAAACTTCATCAGTCATGCACTTGCACAGTTCTCTAGGATTTTTCCTTCTGGCTCTGTATTGAACTCCTGTTCCTCAGTGATGCTGAAATATCTAGAGTAAAACTTTTAGTGTGCACCAGAGAAAAGACATTTTCTAATACAATTTTGGAAACAAGAAAAAAAGCTTTAAAATAGCTGAGAACAGCCAGACAACATCATTCTTAGATATAACAGAATTGCTATGATATTCATAAAGTTAATCATACCACTATCTTCCATCAAGTAGTCTGATATCTTCTAGACCCTGCAAATATTTATTTTCATGCTCAACTGTATTCAGTACGAATTAATTTAAAAATTTCTAAGGCTCTGCTAGTTTTATAGACATTAAATAAAAAATACTGAAAATCAGTAATTTCTGTATCAAATGCTAAAATCCTCTCAAATACTTCTAGTTACACTATGAACTATTCAACAATTGAAAAAGACCACAATCACTGCTGATATGACCTTGGACTATACATTTTCACACTAGTTAAAGACTTTTCCCTTTAGGAACTTTTTATTCCCTGTCCTAAAGCTTTGTCCCCAAATTCAGAATACAACCACCAAACTGAAATTTAAGTAAGTATTTGTAGTGCTAGGGAGAGAGTGGTATGACTTTAGGTCTCAGTAATCCAGGCTTTTGTAGAGCTTCTCACGCTTTAAACACTCCTATTATCTCAGGCACTGGGTGGCTTTTTAGACATATTGTTTATAACTATTGCAGAGTAAAGTCTTTCCTTCTTACTTGCTTTAAAATATTAACTATTTAAATTCTATATTTTAAAAAATGTGTACGTGGAATAAGTTATACATTTTCTCTTACTGAAAGGATCAAATACACAAAGCTATATAACCACACCTGTACTTTTTCAACATACATGAGTAAAAGAAGCTACTGGTTAAGTGCATAGTACAAAATTTCTATTAAACTTTCTTGATAGTTTTTAATACCAAGGGCTATTACGGCCTCTGCAATACAGTTGCAAAACCCCCCTCACATAATTTGAATATAAATCTTGTGACTTTAAACTTTTCATCAACAATAGTGAATAAATGTAACTAAAATATGCCAGGATATGAATGTGTGAATGGTTCTGCAGTCACTGTTTGAGTGTCTCTGCAAGATCACCCTGAAGAGTGTCCAGTGCTTGTCAGCTGCCAGAGCAGAGGTTACGACTGCTCACACCAACAACCTACCAAGTGGCAATTGATGCTGCTCCTCTTGTAACCATGGCACCCCAAGACGTGGCCCTAGAGATGGTTTTTGTGGCCTCATTTTTCACAGTCTTGTGAAAGAAGTCCTCAAATCACACACAAGGTGCAGGAGGATCACTGCTCTTCAAGCAGCTCTTTCTGCCCTCAGAAAGGTGTGGTGAAGGTTACACATGCATTAGAGCCTTCAAAATCTTCCTCAGTGTCTGTAGATACATCTACAGGCTTTGAATATTTTACCTATATCCTCTCAAGCCAGAACATGGAAATAATAAAACAGTATAAATTCTGTCTTTTCAGGGCACAGATACAGCACAAGCCTCTCTGTCTCTTTCTCTCTTCTTTCACCCTTAACCCCCCAATACATCTTAAAGCTCTGCCAAGATATCTAGGTTACTGAATCTGAGATAAACTGCCTGATAGGTATTGTTCCCTGTGGACTTCGGGCCCATTAGCAGGACAAATGATCTGCAATTAACGTGCTCAGAAGTCTTGATTTGGAGAGGGGGGAGTGGAGGGGACAGGGGGATGAGAGGAAGAAAGAAAATGAAGAAGGTAATTTTAATGCCTTTTTTTTTTCTCTGAGGGCTTGTTTGTCTGTGCAGGTAGAGTGTATTCAGCATAGCTGGAACTGACCTTTTGTTCAGGCTCTTCTTTATATTTGGATAAACTGACAAATAGCTCCATGATCCTTAGATGAAACATGCACTTCTATCCAGTAAAAAGATACAATTTCTACAATCACACAGGTGTACCTATGCTTATAAATATAATTCCCATTTGAAATTAAAAAACAGACCTGCAAAGGCTTTCAAACATGACCTCAATAGCTAAGTACACAGTAAAACTCAGATGTCATCTTTGTGTTGTAAGTTCTAATACTTAGCCTCTAACTATTCTGTATTATTTAAATTCTGTTTAGAACATTTTATTAATATCACAATTATTTACAAATTGATAAGTATTAAGAGTATTTTCCCTTTGTGTATCTTCATGCCTAACATTCTCTGGCAATGTTCTACTTTAACTGAATCCTGTGTTTCTTTTGTACACCCAATCAATGTTTGGTTTGTGTAATTTTGGCACATTTTGTTCTTCCATCTCTAAAAAAAATCTGCCATTAACTCAATTCCTAGCTGATTATTTCACTACTCTTAACATTTCATTGTAAACAGTAATAAATCAACAAAATAAATCCTATAATGATCTTCTTGCCTCCCCCTTGCTAAACTACTACCTACAAGGTCTTTTCTAGCAGGGCCATTTGCTTTTAATATAATCTTGAATGGCCCAGTGAAACTGGGAGAGGCTGACGTAAATATCCAGTGGTTAATTCATGTCTTTGAATCAACCAGAGCAAAAAATTTCAACCTTTAAAATACCAGGTGTCCTGGCTACTGGGCTAGTTAGCCATCCTGGGATCATTTCTGGCCCCTTCTGGATCTTTTTTTCTAGCCCTTACTAGTGGATTTTTGATTAAAACATGTATATTTCTCATGAAAAGCCTTAGTCAGACAACACAGCATTTTCAAACAGAAAAATGTTCCCTTGAAAAACTCCTGTTCAGCTGTGGTTGCCATGGATAAGGATGTAAATCTTTCACATGCATAAAATCATATAGATTATCCAGCTCTCCTTTTACTTTGCCTAGCATGTTTTTCACATCTAAATGGGCATCATAAAAATACTTTGCTCCAGCAATTAAGGCCATGCTAAACCTCGGTGTCTTGGGCTGGATTTTCACTGGGCTGAATTTTTCAGTTCTGTAATTCCCAATGTCATTCCTTCATGAAGCCTCACATTCACCTCCAGACACACTAGCAAGGGAGAGCTGATATTCTCCCCATCAGCCACCATCAATATCTTTAGAATCCCTTACCAAAAAGATTTAAATATGCCCTTACAGAAATAATTTGCTGATACCGTTTTTTTCAAAATTATCAAGTCCTACAGTTCTGTTTGAGCCCCACAACATCCCTGACTTCAGGAATGGAGTAACTTCTCTAGTCTTTCTAGAAATTTTCACAGATGACTTGCAAACTTTAGGATTTCTTTTTCCACAGTTCAGAAACTTATTGAAAACATGATAAGAAAAACCACAATCAAAACAACCTCACAAGGTTGGTAGACCTAAACATGGATGCTAAATTTATTATACAAACTATTGAAGACCTTGGCACTGATAATTGTCTTGATAAAATGACTGTGAACCAGCAAGGAAGATGCATGTGACATGTTACTTACACTGCGATACTGTTTTTCATCTAATATGCACAGACTCAAGCCTTGCAGTTTTTACACTTCATTAACAAAATTCATTATACCCAATACACATTACTTCAATCTGTCTACTCCTGGGGCTTTAAGACAGATCTGTGTATCTTTGTTAGGTGAAGCCTACTACAAAACTGTAAAATACAGCCAGGCAGGGAATGCCTTGCACTTCCCAGTCCTGAGAATTGCTACTTGAGTTATCACCAAATGCCTAATTCACCTACTGATTGATTCTTTACTCTTTCCTTGACACCTCACTCCTGTTTTTACTGGATTTGTATATTCAAGGATTTCTTCATGTCTTCAATGAATGCCCTTTCTTGTCCTGATTTTTCACATTGCTTCAAATGCTTTTGAACAAATGTCGTTATTTTGCTAATCCTCTGCACGGAGTGGCTATGAGAATTTTAATTTCCTTTTAAAATCTGCATAGTATTTGATCATAAATTCACAGGAACTATGCAAATCATTCCTTGCAGAGCTGCACTGATTCCCAGTAATATCACTGCTATTTTGTATTTTGACGTACAACTTGTTCTCTCACTGTGCCTGCCATTTGCTGCTTTCTTACCTTCAGTTGTTTTGCAGTTCTCTGCTAATTCAGATGACCTTTTTCCTTGTTCCCACTACTAGCTTTTAAAGCCAGATGGTTTGCATAACCCATGAGAATATACTAATTTATGTTTCAGCACTTTCATTTCTCATCTTGTCCTTTCCACAGAATGCTTTTCCCTCCTTTTTTGTTTCTCCCCTTTTAGTGCTCAGATTTCTCTCACTGTTGTCAAAATTGATTTTTCTGAGGTAAAGGGACCTTTTGGCTTAGTGAAAGCACTCTCCTGCAAGACATAAACAGTCATGTAACAGACCTCAAGAGCAGAAATGTTCAAAAAGACCATCCAGTATCAATAATTTTTTTTGAATTTTCTGTTTGCTGAATCAAGTATTGCCCTTTTTTGCATCTGAGTCACCAACCTTAACCACAATGGAGAGGAGGTGACTTTGCACCAGTTCTAGTAGCAATGTTTTTTTTTTTTCCATGACAGAGGTTCATGCTTTTCCCACAGAGCAAAACTGAGAGGCTAAGAGTTGTCTGCAGCTGTCTGTAAGTGCCCCTTGTTCTCCCCATGAGTTCCCACCCAGCCCCTCTGCCCCAAGTCTTCGAAGTGAGCAAGGAGGGAAAAGTCTCTGCTCTTCCATGGTTAGTCTGTTCTGTGCACTTTCATTTGCTTTTCTGCTGTATGGCAAAGCCACTTCATTTACTAAAATTTTTACTCTCTTTAAATACCTTGAGTGTGTCTCTGTCTGGTTGAAGCCAGAGTTGAAGCATGTCAAGTACAGTTAGAGCTGTTTACCTGAAGAAGGTCGTGGGAATCTGAAACTTCAGGAAGGAATAAAGTAGATGTTTAGGTGACAGAGGGGGCTGGGACCAACATCACTTGGTGTGGCATGGAGCCGGCTGTCCTGGCCAAAACCACATCCCCCTGTATGGAAACATGGCACGTGTGCTGTGTCACCTTGGTGCCTGTGACTGCTGCATTAAAGGCTGAATATTGCTACAGTGAATTTGTGAGAAAAGGAGAGCCTGTGAACCAGGAGGGACTCCATGAGCTTGAGACTCCTGATCCCTCCTGGCAGCCTGGACTGATGCTCCCACTTGTGTGGAGTGATTTGGGGCATGAGGGGGAGGATGAACATGTCACACATGTGGATGTCTCACACAGAGACAAACTCACAGAGGTGTTTACTTGAAGGCTCATTAAATCCTTTGGAATAGCCAGTAATTTTCTGTGGAGAAAGCATTGGTACACAAACAGCTGCTGAGGAGGCCACCGGGAGGATCCACTCAGCTGGCACGTGTTTCAGGACAAAACTTTGATAGGGTGAACTGGTTTCACAGAATCCCAGAATTTTTAGGGTTGGAAGGGACATCTGGAGATCACCTTGTCCAACCTCCCTGCCAAAGCAGAGTCACCTGGAGCAGGTGACACAGCAACACGTCCTGAAGGGTTTGGAATGTCTCCAGGGACAGAGACTCCATTACCTCCGTGGGCAGCATGTTCCAGTTTTCTGACACCCTCAACGTAAAGAAGTTCTCCCTCTTGTTGAGGTGAAACTTCCTGCGTTTCAGTTTATGGGCATTGCCCCTGTACGGCTCCATTGTTTCCCCGTACAGGTGTGTGAAACAAGCACATTAACTCCCTTCCCATGCCTAGCCATCTTTATGGGGGCTGCCGGCGGAGGCGGGCAGGATCCCGGTCTCCGCCAGGGCCGGTGAGCGCCAGGGGGCCGGGGNGCGCATCCAGCCGCCCTCCGCGGGGGCCGCCGCCGAGGCGCGGATCGGTGAGTGGGGCGAGGGGAGTGGGGCGCGGGGCTGGCGGGGAGCGCACCCCGCGCTACTGCCCGGGAGTTTCCCCGCAGGCAGCTCGGCAGGGCCCCGGCGGCCGCGCCCGCACGGCGGACGCTGAGGGGCCCGTCCGCCCGTCCCTCACCGCCCGCTCCGGAGCTCCGTCCTCTCGT